>PVJN01005631.1:0-80907 GCA_004026805.1 Lasiurus borealis | reverse complement strand
GCCCCCCCCCATGAGGATTTCATAATGACTTGTCAGAAAACAAACACGTGACTGCATTAGGGTTTGGTGCGTTTTCCTAGGTGCTGGGCTGGATCGTGGTGGCCGCCGTCATCGTCTTCTTCCTGGGGGTGGTGTGCGTCACGCGGTGCGCCTCCCCGGTCAGCTTCCTGCAGCTGCGCTTCTGGAAGATCTACGTGGAGCAGGAGCAGAAGATGCTCAAGAGCCAGGCCACGGAGCACGCCACGGCGCTGGCGCGGGAGAACGTGAGCTGCTTCTTCTCGGGCTCGAGGCCGCAGGCGGGCAGCACGCCCAGCGCGGGCGCCTGGTGGCAGGTCTCCTCCCTGTACACGTTCGACCCCGAGCAGCCCTTCTACAGCACGCTGCACCGCTTCGTGCACGCCCGCGGGGAGGAGCCGCCCTGCAGCGGCCGCGGGGCCGGGGGCGCGCTGCTGCCCGTGCTGGGCTTCGTGGACGCGCACGACATCAACGCCACCGATGCGCTATGACCCCGTGAATGCCTTCTTAAAAAGGGTCCTTTTGCATTATTACTTCGTTTAAAAAAAAAATAAAAAAAAAATATATATATACACATACACACACACACACACATTGCTCTTGCCGAAGCCGGTGTGGCTCAGTGGATAGAGCGTCAGCCTGCAGACTGAAGGGTCCCGGGTTTGATTCCGGTCCAAGGCATGTACCTTGGTTGCGGGCACATCCTCAGGAAGGGGCGTGCAGGAGGTGGCTGATGGATGTTTCTGGCTCTCTATCCCTCTCCCTTCCTCTCTGTAAAAAAATCAATAAAATATATTAAAATATATATGTATATATAGATATATGTATATATACACATAGTTATTGTTTATGTTTTTTTTTTACTTTGGTCTTTCAAATTATGGAAGTGTGGAATTTTAGATCTGAAATAAAAATGTGTGATTTTACCTCTTTATGATATTAATTATTTTTTAAAAAAGGAAGTGAGGTTAAACGTGTCACAGAAAGTGAGAAACTGGAACTAGAACAACAGCTCTATATCTTTAGTCTAGGGTCCTTTATGGTGAATAATATTGCTGCTTTCAAATATAAGAATTTATTTAGTAGAAAAAAAAAACAACAACGGTGAAAAAACACACAATTGAACTTCAGATCTTTCTTTTCGGCGACAGGATATCGATTTCAAGTTCACTTTCTTACAGGTGGGAGCACCCTCTTAGGAATTTTAAAATAGTGGCATTTTATGTGTCTGAACAAAAATACAAAATTTTTTTCCTGCAAAGGAAAGTAACGTGGTTTAAATAGGAAATTGGAAAAGCTAATTGAGGGTAATGGCAGACAATAGTTGTTTTAGAGGATTAGAGGAAAACTTTAAAGCTGTTCATGATGGTACATTTCCAATGGGCACAGAAGAAGAGAGGACGGTATTATGAACCTGCATAGAGTCATTACACAGCTTCAACAGAACAGGGAAGTCAGAGAAAATCCGTACCACACAAACCAACATCGAAATGCAAATTGTGGCCTAAGTGGATTCGGGGAGTCGGGGGAGGGGAAATCTGTGAGAAACGGACATCTGTGGAGTAAAAAAGCCTTTCCGTGTGCAGGGACAGCATGTGTAAAGGCCGCAGGGACAAAGATCTTAGCCGAGGTGGAGCCTTACAGGTAACTGGAAAAATGAGCGAGGGACAGATCATACAGAAGCTTTCAGGTTCATTCTAGGAGCATTTTAGAAATACTGATGTGCTTTTCTTGTGGAAAACAGGAATGGCCCCGGGGAAGAGGCAGAGACAAGGTGGGAGTGGAGAGACTGGTCAGGAGGCTGCCACAGAGGAAACAGGCAGGAGTGAGCTTGAACTGGGTTGATAGTGATGAAGGGAGAAAAAGTAGATAGATTCCAGGTAGATTTTGAACATAGACATGCCAGGATGTGTGGATGGAAAGGATACGAGGATTTATGGAGTAGAAGATTGTGTATAGATGAGTTACGTTGCTTGAGGATGTCAGGATTTTTCAGGGGACATTCGATTGTCATTTTTGTCCATTCCACAAATTCACGGCTGTTGGTGCATTTTTAAAAAATGGTATGTGCCGAAACCGGTTTGGCAGACTGAAGGGTCCCAGGTTGGGGGCGTGTGCCTTAGCTGCAGGCACATCCCCAGTGGGGGGCATGCAGGAGGCAGCTGATCGATGCCTCTCTCTCATTGACGTTTTTAGCTCTCTATCCCTCTCCCTTCCTCTCTGTAAAAAACTAATAAACTATATATGTTTTCAAAAATGATATGTGAAAACTTTAAATTGTAAAACAATTGAGCACTGACCATTTGTAGCTGTTCTTGCTCTCTTGGCAGGCCCTTGTACCAGCTTCTACCTGCTGTTTGTCACAGAGCCCATTAAAAACACTCGTCAGCAGGGCTGAATATCCCGTGGTTGAGAGTCATGTACAACAAGGCAGTTGGCAGCAGAAACTGCAGGATCCGTTTTTTTCTATTCCCTAATGAATACTTTTGAAAGTCATATCACATCGACTTTCATTTTTGCTTCCTTTATTTCACTTCTTAAATTCTTTTGTGTATTCTTTCCTTTTTTTTTCTAGTCTACCACATATTCAATAGTCTTTCATTGTCTCCACTTTGTTGATCTATGCTCCATGTGCTCTTGCCCAGTCTTAATTAATTAAGGGTCCCAGGTTTGATTCTGGTCAAGGGCATGTACCTTGGCTGTAGGGATATGGGGGGTGTGCAAGAGACAGTTGATTGATGTCTCTCTCTCATCGATGTTTCTAACTCTCTGTCCCTCTCCCTTCCTCTCTGTAAAAAAATCAACAAAATATATTAAAAACAAAACAAAACAAAAAAACTGTCACCGAAAACATTGTTGTTCCATATACATATGTAACAATTTTCCTCATAAAAATTACTGCATAGAATTCTGATTAGTATACTATGATCCCTTTTTGTTAAACAAAAATTCACAGGCACACACATATCTATAAAGATAAGCATTGAATTGTCAAAGTTGATCAATTCTGGAGACTAAGAAAGAAGGGGATTATTTTTCAAACCTCACGCCCTTCTGACCTTTTGATGTTTTGATAATGTATAATAAATATTAACTGTGGTTTTACAAAAGACTAGAGACCCGATGCACGAAATTCATGCAGGTGTGTGTGTGTGAGGGGGTTGGGGGGGGGGTGTCCTTCAGCCTGGCCTGCGCCCTCTCACCATCTGGGACCCCTCAGGGGATGTCCGACTGCTGGTTTAGACCTGCTCAGGCCTAAACTGACAGTCGGATGTCCCTCTCACAACCCGGGACCCCCGTTCCTAACTGCCCACCTACTTGCTCCTTACCTCCCTCCTGCTCACTCCTTACCACTTGCTGCTGCTCGCTCTTTACTGCTCCTTAGTGTTGCCATGGAGGCGGGAGAGGCTCCTGCTACCACCGCTGTGCTCACCAGCTGTGAGCCTGACTTCTGGCTGAGCAGTGCTGCATTGAGCATCTGCCCCCTGGTGGTCAGGGCTCATCATAGCAACCGGTCATTCTGGGCTTTCCAGCAGTTCTGCCATAATGGTTGCTGGGCTTTTACATATATAGATCTAGATATCTATATGTATATAATTATATAGATTAAGAAGAACCCTTACACTGTCAACAAAGCAGTTTTGTATCTTTCACCCCGTTTCATTTTCATGTGTTTGTGGGGTACCCGTGCAGCACATCACTCACACTTACAAATGAGGAACTGAAGATGAGAGGTTACCTTACCAGACCAAGGTCACATGGTCAGCGAAAGCAGAACTGAAGTGAGGGGCTGATCCTCTCTGGATCATGTGGTACAAAGTGGCTGTGTGGCTGTATTTATTGGAGATTTTTCTTTCGTAGCCTCTGTGTCCTTAGAAGCAGAGAAGGTAAAGATGCCCTGAGCGACCCCAACCTTTCTCATCTCATTCAGAAACTTGGCGACTGTTGATGGATAAAACAAAGTATACTTACGACTTTGGTGCTTATAAACAACAGAAACTTATTTCTCACAATTCTGGAGGCTGGAAGTCCAAGATCAAGACACCAGCAGATTCTATGTCTGGTGAGGCCCATTTCTTGGTTCATAAATGGCTGGTTTCTTGTTGTGTCCTTACATCATGGGAGGGGAAGGGCACTCTATAGGGTCTCTTTAGAAGGAAATTTTTCATCATTTAAGCTGATCTCAGTCATACACCCTATTCAATGCATTTCCCAGCTACAGCAGTCCACAGGAACATCTTCCTTCTCTGAACCCTTGTGACTTGGCCTCTCAAACTCACTGTAGCAGTTGACCATACATCTTGGCTTCCTCCATTGCCAGGGCAACCCACGCCTCCTGCTTGTTCCAGCTCCATGGCCAGCCGCCATCTTGGTTGGGTTAATTTGCATCCCCACTCCTGATTGGCTGGTGGGTGTGGCTTGTGGGTGTAGCAGGATGATGGTTAATTTGCACGGTTCTCTTTTATTAGTGTAGATAAGAACTACAATTACATAAATATCTTTAACATTTTTCTTACATACATAATAAAGAAACAAAATTTAAAAGACAAAAGGTTGTGTTTTTCATAGAGTACTCACCACAGAACCCGGTTTGGGAAACAGTACTTCAGATAATCAGAGTCAGATGGAAATCAACTGTTGTTTGACTTACTTCAGAATATCCTTGAGTTACATAGTCTACCCCAAAGCAGCAACTTGAATAAACTCAGGTCTGAGACATGGTCAAACTATTTCATGGTCAACTTATTTCAATGGCGAAGCACGCTGATAGGTACGTAGGGGATTTGTTAAACCGTAATTTATTTCATGGAGACCAGACAATCATGTGTGTAGGCATCTTTAACGATAAGTAAAAGCAAGTGGAGAGAGGGCAGTGCATAAAATGAAAAGCATATGTTTTTCCTCTTACAACTCAAAACATTCCTAACCCCTTTCCTAGCTCCCAGCTCTTCTCAAGTTTTCTTGATGAGACAACTGTTCCTATTCAATTCATATGCCACCAAAAAGACTAACTTTAACGAGGTCACATTCTTTAACTTTAAAACTTCTCGCCACTGTTCATACCAGCAGAATTTCACAATCTTTCCAGCTTCATAAGCACATTTATCCCAGCTAGCAGCTGCCTACCTCCCCCTCTCTGTAGCTGTAACGAGTAGCTATTTAATTTTTTTAGATCTAAACCTTCATTCCGGTTCCTCTATATTCCCACTCCCATTTGAGATTCAACCATTTAAACTTATTAAAAATTGTCGAGACCGATTTGGCTCAGTGGATAGAGCGTCCGCCTGCGGATTGAAAAGTCCCAGGTTCGATTCCGGTCAGGGGCATGTACCTTGCTTGCGGGGATATCTCCAGTAGAGGATGTGCAGGAGGCGGCTGATGGATGTCTCTCTCTCATTGATGTTTCTGACTTTCTATCCCTCTCCCTTCCTCTCTGTAAAAAATCAATAAGATATATTTTAAAAAAAGAATTCAACCTCTTTTCGATAGCGTGTGAAGGTTTTAAAACATGTCTACGATTCTTGGAAATGCATTCCTTCCAAGGACAGACATTAATTCCCTCCCCTGATTGTGTGCTGGCCTCAGTTATTCATTTCTAATGAATAGATGAAAAAGCAGACGGGATAATATGTGTGTTCAGAGCCTATGTCCTAAGAGGTGTTGCAGTCTTCTCTCTCTCTCTCTCTCTCTCTCTCTCTCTCTCTCTCTCTCTCTCTCTCTCTCTCTCTCTCTCTCTCTCTCCTGCCAGGTTGTGAGGCTGATTAAGCAGCCCTGTGGTGAGAAACTGACGCATCCTGCCAACAATTGTGTTGGGGGCTGGGCTTGGAATTCCATCTTCCAGCTCTCCTCCAGTCTTCCGACGGCTGCACACTCTACTGACATCTTGATTGCAGCCTTGAGAGAAAATCTCAACCAGAAACACCCAGCTTAGCTGTTCCTAAGTTTCTGACCTACAGAAAACGTGAGATAATAAACTGTTGTGATGAGCCACTATATTAAGGGGTGGTTTGTTACACAGCAAAAAGTAACTAACACACAGCCTTTGAAATTTGCTCATTCATAACTGTAAGGTCCACCCTCCCCTCTGATGCTGTATAAAAATATCTTATTTTCTCTACCTGAGTGTCACAGGCTCCTCTTCCCCTACCGGCCGCGGGGCAATGTTTGGAGAGAGTTTTACATTGTACTCATGGGCAAAAATAACTATAATTTTGATGGATGAAGGAACCAAGATTTGTATATACCCAACCACTTGCTGGTGAGCATTTTTCTCTTCCTTCCTGCGTTACAGTTCATGGCAATATCAAAACCCCATTTTACATTTTGAGTCAGCTTTCCTTTTTCTCACGGTAATAGTTAAGCAAGGAGACATCATCAGAAAGCTTGGGAGAGACTTTTTTTAAGAAGATAAATGGAGCCAAACCGGTTCCGTGGTTGAGTGACGATCGATGATCCAGAAGGTCATGGTTCAATTTCTGGTGGGGGCACATGCCCGAGTTACAGGCTCAATCCCCAGTGCGAGGCATGCACATCATTGATGTTTTTTTAATCTCTCTCTCCTTCCTTTCCTCTCTGGAATCAATGAAACTGTATTTTTAAAAAGAAAATAAGTTGATAGAAAATGTAAAGTGTTTGAAGATGTTGAGAGGAGATTTATTTATATAATAAATAAAGAAAAGTGCGGGAATTAGTGATAAGAATGTAAAAAAAAACAACTGTTCTATTTTTAACTACGGAATATCAAAAGTTGTGAAGGAAAGGAAATCTACTCTTTGGATGGGACATGTAGTCAGCACTGTTTATACAGTCATTGTAGTGTAACCACTGACTATTGATCTAACCTCAATTACACTCTACGAGGAAAAATGAGGATCAGAAAGTTTGCTTATGTATGTGGTTAAAACAGAGGTTGTGTGTGAGAAAGTTTTGCATTTCTTATGGGAATAGTAAAAAAATCATGCCTCAAGTGAAAAAAATCAAGAAAGAGCTATATAAGCATATTATATACGGCAATGCCAGAAATGCCAAAAATAAAATAAAGAAATGGTTAGAAGACTAGAAAGGAGATGCTGGTGTAAGGCAGAAAAGGGTAACAGGCAGAAGTGAAAAAGTCAAAAAAGAGAGCTAGGCAGGCGATTTACATTCTTATTTGACTCTAAGCTATTTGCATGAATACATTTAAAAAATGCATATTTTATTGATTTTTTACAGAGAGAAAGGGACAGGGATAGAGAGTTAGAAACATTGATGAGAGAGAGACATCGATCAGCTGCCTCCTGTACACCTCTTACTGGGGATGTGCCCGCAACCAAGGTACATGCCCTTAACCGGAATTGAACCTGGGATCCTTCAGTCCACAGGCCGATGCTCTATCCAATGAGCCAAACCGGTTTCGACATGCATGAATACATTTTTTTAAAGTAAAGTAAAAAGAAAAGAGAAATAAGATAATTACTAAAATAATCACTAAAATCTATGGAGAGAATCTGTCAATGTTACTCATGTTATTAACTGGTGCTTTACTTCCTTTGAAATGCCAGCTTCTCTTCCAGGAGTTCCACCAAATGTGGAATATCTCTATATGACATTAACAAAGCTTGACTTAATAAACACTTATCAAGCATTCATGGCATGGTCATAGTCTAGTGCGTGGTGGTGGGTTGCAGCCCTCTGATCAAATGATTCTAACGCAGTGGAATTTGTAGAAAGATGGATGTGTGTACATGTCAGGGAGAGAGTCTTGTGGTAATTTGTCTAGGCGCTGCCTCAGATATTTGTGGAATGAGGCAAGACAATTTATTCAAAACAATCCTCTGCCTGGAGATAGCATAATCTGCTCTTTGGGAAGACTCTTGTTGTGTTCTGAGATGGAGCAAAATCTCTAGTGACAACTTCAGTCAGTTTTGGTGACTTTTGTTTTCGCTATTGATTTTTAAAAAGTTCTATACTTTCCAATAAGTTCATAATATTGAAAAAACACTATTCTAGTTATTGAATAGACTTTCCTCATTTTAGCTTTTCCTTCTTTTTATAATATCAGTCAAGCTGAAAACGGTTTGACTCAGTGGATAGAGCATTGGCTTGCAGACTGAAGGGTCCCAAGTTCAAATTCCGGTTAAGGGCATGTACCTTGGTTGCGGACAAATCCCCAATAGGAGGTGTGCAGGAAGTGGCTGATCGATGTCTCTCGCTCATCGATGTTTCTAACTCTCTATTCCCCTCCCTTCCTCTCTGTAAAAAATCAATAAAATATATATTTTTAAAAACTTTTATAATATCATTTAAAAAAATGTAAAAGAAGAGCCAGCTTGACTTAATAAATACTTATCAAGCATTCATGACATGTGCGTGGTGGTGGGTTGCAGCCCTCTGATCAAATGATTCTAACACAGTGGAATTTCTAGAAAGATGGATGCGTGTACATGTCAGGGAAAGAGTCTTGTGGCAATTTGCCTCGGCGCTGCCTCAGATATTTATGGAATGAGGCAAGATATAAACTGGCTAAGGAGTGGGGGAGAGGTGGGAAGAGGAGGTTTTAGAGAACGCAAGCCCAGAAGAGGTTTTTGGAAAATGAATTGTTTACCAGGTGTACAAGCGGGGGAAGAGCAGTACAGGAAGAAGGAACAGCATGTGAGAAGGAACAGGACACAAGCTAAGCATCGAGTACTGAGGAATCAGACAATATCAACATTGCCCTGCAGGCAAGGCCTGCGGAGGAAGGCAGAGAGGGAGAGTTGCCGGGGGCTGTGTTTGTCATCACAGGGCGCTTATACTTCGTTCTGTAGACAATAAAGAGACAGTAAAGAGAGCGGTGATCCCATCAGCTAGCCACAGGTTATCCTGGGGAAGGAAATGTTTCTCTTGATATTATGAAAGTGAGATAAACACAGAGAAAAATAAAATAGTATGATGAAGCACTATACACATAGATTGAACAATTCTTAACATTTTTTTAAAAAGTGTTTATTATGGGAAGTTTCAAGAATAAACAAAAGTAGCTTGGCTGGCCTGGCTCCGTTGATCAACCTATAAACCAAGAGGTCAGGATTCGATTCCAGGTCAGGGCATATACCCAGGTTGCGGGCTCGATCCCAAGTGGGAGGCGCGTGCAGGAGGCAGTCGATTGATGATTTTCTCTCATCATTGATGCTTCTATCTCTCTCTCCCTCTCCCTCTCTGAAATCAATAAAAATATGTATTTTTAAAAGAATTAAAAAAGTAGAGAAAATAATATAATCAAGTCTCACGTACTCATAAGTCAGTTTCAACAATTATCAACTCATTATCATCAGTCTTATCTATGCTCCAATATGCTTCCATCATTCCCAGATTATTTTGAGGCACATCTAAGTATAATTTCACCTGTAAGTATATAAGTATATATCTCAAAAGAAAAGCATACTTTAAAAAAACGGAATGTACAACACCAAGAGTGAACCATAATGTAAACTATGGACTCTGGATGATTGTGCTATGTCAATGTAGGTTTCTCAATTGTAACAAATGTACCACCCCGGTGGGGATGTTAATAATGGGTGAGGCTCTGGATGGATGGATGGGTGCAGGGGTATATAAGAAAGTTCTATACCTTCCAATAAGTTCATAATTAAAGTAACAAAACAAACTAACAAAAAACCACAGTGCATCATCACACCTAAGAACCAACAATTTTTAACAAAAAATATACAGTTGTCATTTAAGTCCTCACATACCAAATAAAGGTGTGGTTTATTTGAATTGGTAATCAGATAAGGTCCACATACTATAAAATCAAAGTCTCTTAAATGTCTTTGAAAACTATTTTTTTTTTAGTCATTGGATTCATAATTTTTCAAAAATGTAAATTGTGGTTAAGTACACAATACATACAATTGTACCACTTAACCACTTATGAGTACAAATCAGAAGGATTAAGAACTTCACATTTTTGTACAACCATCACCACCATCCATCTCCAGACCTCGCTTTATCTTGCAAAATTGCAACTCTGTACCCATTAAACCATGACGCCCATTCCCCTCTCTTCTAAGTCCCTGCCAATCAGCCTTCTATGTTCTGTCTGTATGCCCTTGACTGCTCTAGGTATTTCATGTAAGTGGAAGTATACACTATTTGTCTTTTGTGACTGGCTTATAACTTTAACAGTCTTCAAGATTTATCTGTGTTATAGTATATGATAGACTTTCCTTCCTTTTTAAGGCTGAATAATATTCCATTATAAGTATACACATTTTGTTTATTCATTCATCCTCTGATGAACATTTGGGTTATTTCTATTGTGAATAATGCTCCTATAAAGATGAGATCCTCTTCTTGCTTCTTTTGGTTATATACCAAAAATGAAATTTCTAAATCATATGGTAATTCTGTTTTTAATTTTTGAGGAACGTCTATACTCTTTACACTGTTGTGGAAATGACACTATGCCATTTTACATTCCCACCAACAATGTACAAGGACTCCAATTTCTCACATCCATGTCAATACTTATTCTTTTCTTTCTTTCTTTCTTTCTTTCTTTCTTTCTTTCTTTCTTTCTTTCTTTCTTTCTTTCTTTCTTTCTTTTAAGTAATGGGTATGAGGTGGTATCTCATTGTGGTTTTTATTTGCATTTCCCGAATCATTAGTGATGTCAAGCATCTTTTCATGTACTTATTGGCCATTTGTATATTCTTTATTTGTATTCTGAATAGTACCCTATTATCAGATATATGATTTGAAAATATTTTCTCCTAGCCCATGAATTGCCTTTTCACAAAATTTTGTCCTCTGGTTCACTTAAGTTTTTAATCTTGATGTAGTACTATTTATCTATTTTTTTCTTTTGTTGCCTCTGCTTTTGGAGTGGCATATTTTATATGTATATAAAATAAATAAATTCATACTGATAGTTTCCAATTCAAATCTGGACTACAAAGTTTTTAAAAATTAAATTTAACACTATTGGACAGACCTATTATTTTCCTTTTTCTCATGCTGTAAATCCCAGATCTTAACATTATCAGCTTGATTGCTACTTTTCGTTATACCACAATACACATGCAAAGTAATGATACTAATACTACCATAAACAATCTGATTACTGAGAGGAGTTTCAGATTTTTTAATTTTGTATTCTTGGGTGTTCCTTTTTATCCTTAAGGTATATCCCTCTAAAGCTGTAGAATCAATTACTGTGTTTAAAATCAGTTAAATTAGATCTCTATATTTTATGCCACTAGCTAAATACATGGTTAGATTTATTTAATTTTGCTTTCATCTGTGAATAACTGTTTTTAGCTTAAAATGCTTAATTATTGTGTAATGTGATTGCATGGCTACAAAATTAAATCACCCAACCAAGATGCATTTTGAAAAGTCTAGCTTTTAGCCTTGTTGCTTCCACATCGTTGCTCCCTCAAATTGGTAACCTTTAAAAATATATTTTTACTTAAGCCTTCCTTTAAAAAAAATAAGTATGTAGCCCTAACTGGTTTGGCTCAGTGGGTAGAACATCAGCCTGTGCACTGAAGGGTCCTGGGTTCCAGGTCAAGGGTATATACCGGGGTTGCAGGCTCATTTTCCAGTAGCAGGCGTGCAGGAGGCAGCCAATCAATGGTTCTCTCTCATCATCTATGTTTCTATCTCTCTCTCTCTCCCTCTCTCTTGCTCTCTGTAATCAAGAAAAATATATAACAAAAGAAATGCATATATATATTGATTTGTAACCTATCTTTCTTCGATAAATGTTACTTTACTATCCACACTTTTCTCGACCTTCTTTTTTTATTTAATATATTCTAGAGATCATCATGATGTACAATAAATAAGATCTTACTTCTTTCTTTTTTTTATAGCAGTATATACTCCATTATGTGGATATGCTATAGTTTATTCAATCAGTCCTCTACTGTGCATTATTGGACAGCAGCCAGACCCTGTATCGTATAGAAGTTTGATGAATTGGATTTCACTTGATGGACAAGGAGTATAGTATGTTCTAGAAGCTATTTTCTGTAGACAGAAAAACTGGGCGTTTTGTCGTGTAGCTGTACCACTATTTGATGTGCATTTCATCGAGACCACTGCATTCTGGTGTGGAGAGTGAAATGGGAGTTGAAGCTGGAGGTAACCCAGTTAGAAAGCAGCTGATCCCCTGACTGAGGGGGAAAAGGATCAAGAGGAATTTAGGAAGTAGAATTAAAAGAACTTAGAGACAAATTAGAGGCGAGCAGTAAGAGGGAGGGAGTACAACATGACTATGAGGCTTTTAGCTTTTACCGCAGGGCCGTTAACTAGGAAATGAGATGTTGAAGGAAATGATGTAGAGGGCGAGAGAAAATAACGAGTTGACTTTTGGACACACCAGATGTGTGCTTCTGGGACATCGAGGTGGAGTGACGACGAGTAGGGAACAGGAGCAGGGAGTGAAGAAGGTGGAGAGGAGAGGTTTTCTGGGTAAGGGTCACATTATCCAGGTGCAATGTCTGATTGAGAAAAGTGCCAACCACGGAGGAGAATGAGGAGATTTAGAATTAATAGCCAACTGAAATACAGGAGAGGAGTCAGGATGGAGAACTATTATTTTTTTAAATATATTTTATTGATTTTTTACAGAGAGCCAGGGAAAGGGATAGAGAGTTAGAAACATGGATGAGAGAGAGACATCGATCAGCCGCCTCCTGCACGCCCCACACTGGGGATGTGCCACAACCCAGGTACATGCCCTTGCCCGGAATTGAACCTGGGACCTTTTAGTCCGCAGACCGAAGCTCTATTCACTGAGCCAAACCGGTTTCGGCAGGATGGAGAACTATTGAGTAAGCATTTTAACATAGGACTGTCTAGTTCCAAAGCAGGCGCTCTGTCTTAGCCAACTTGAAATTCCATACACATGGTGGCGTAAACCATTTATTTCTCACACTTGAGGCTGGAAAGTCCAAAATCCAGCGGCTGGCAGATTTTTTCGTCTGGTTTGCAGATTACTGCCCTTTTGTATCCTCGTATGGCAGAGAGAGAAAGATCTGTCTCTCTCTTCTAGAACATTAATCCCACTAGAAGGTCTCATCCTCATGACCTACTCTAACCCTAATTATCCCCCAATGCTTTCACCTCCAAATAATATCACATTGGGGGGTCAGGGTTTTAACATATGAGATTCTGAATAGTGGGGGCATTCAGTTCATAGAACATTTTATTTGCTATGTCATGTTTTCTTAAAATCTCCCAGTGAGCCCTAGCAGGCTTGGCTCAGTGGATAGAGCGTCAGCCTGTGGACTGAAGGGTCCCAGGTTCGATTCCGGCCAAGGGCACATGCCTAGGTTGTGGGCTCCATCCCCAGTGGGGTGTGTGCAGGAGGCAGCCAATCAAAGATTCTCTCTCATCGTTGATGTTTCTCTCTCTCTCTCTCCTCCCTTCCTCTCTGAAATCAGTAAAGAAATATATTTAAAAAAAAAAAAACTCCCAGTGAAAAGATGAGGGATGCATTGGTTGCCTGTTAGGGAAGTAGTGTCAAGAGAATGTATTTTTTTTTTCTAGGATGGTAGAGACTTACTCATACTTTTAGGCTCTCGAGAAGGAGGTAAGTGAAAGGAGAGAGGTAAGTGAAAGGAGAGAGGGTAAGTGATGAAGTAAGGTCCCCGAGGAGGTGGTGCATACCAGAGCATGCCTCTGTCTCTGGACGAATAAGCAATTCCATGGACTAACAACGATTCATTCAATTTACTCTTTCCCGAGTCTTCCTCATGACACCCTTATCAAAACCTTGCCCTTCTCAGTGACTTCATTAATTTAAAAAGCCGTGTATACTTTAGATAATCTCCAAGGCCAATCTTGGTCCTAAACTTTTTATCTTTATGGCTTTTCTCTAAAGTCTGTCATCCCAGAACTGGGAAAGAACTTTCTGAGTTATTGCATGGTCTGCCTGCCTAACTCCGAGCCAAATTCACCATAAATATGTCTACCTCTTCAAGAGGTATATCACTGAGAATTAGTTCAACTACATTTAACTTTATAGAGTACAAATCTTTGCCAGGAGACAGACAGCTGGCCGGTTCGTGCATAGAAATATCATGTTAAACCGACCCCTGGGCCTGCAGCAGAAGGTGAATTCTTGGCAGAAAGTTGCCCTTTGAGCTGTCTAAACTCGAGCACCAGTTTTAGGGTTCCTTTTCCCCCCGTTCCCCATTCATTCATTCCGATTTGACATCTTTATGAGGGACTCCACCCAGCAGGTGTTCGGAAAAGTGTAAAAGGGCAATTTTTCACCTCGAGGGAGGGTTGAAGGGCACATTGTTTAGACCTGGATCTCTTCCAGCCTGTGTGGAATGTCTTCGGCCGCCAAAGGAGACTCCCAGGTTACAGGTTTTAGGAACTGCTAACGGAGGGGTAGGAATTTTCTTCTTTCTGTCGTGTTTTTTTTTTTTCTGTTTTTTTTTTTTTAAGTGTCTCCGCAGAAATGAAAATGATGTCTGTGGATACTTTTCATATTGGCTCCAGCTTTGGTGTGGCTTTTCCTGGGGCGTGTTTTCAATGGTGGCTTTCATCAGCTGTTTACGGGGTTCCCCGAAAATTCCTGCAGAAGCCGCCCCAAAGAAGAGCAATGCCATTTCTTTAGCTCTCTGGAGCGGCGGTTCTCAACCTGTGGGTCGCGACCCTTTTGGGGGTCGAACAACCTTTCACAGGGGTCGCCTAAGACCATCGGGAGATGCAGATATTTACATCACGATGCATGACAGTAGCAACATTTCATGGTTGGGGGTCACCACCCCATGAGGAACTGTACGCAAGGGTTGCGGCCTTAGGAAGGTGGAGAACCACTGCTCTGGAGGAAAGCTCCGTACAGTCTTGGCAGTCCAGCTGTGTGGCTCTCTGAGATTCTCCTCCCCGTATAGGGGAGGATGCTTTCACCCACTGAGCTAATTGGCCAGGGCGTGTGACTTAGTGCTCCTTTCTATCTGTGTCCCTGGAGCAGTTTCAGTATTGGGATGCAGGAGTCCCTGGGGCAACTTTGTAGTCACAAATCCCCTCCCTACATGGAAGAGCTCTCTGAGACAGCCGCCACCAAATCTCCCAATCTCGCCAAAACCGGTTTGGCTCAGTGGATAGAGCATCGGCTTGTGGACTGATGGGTCCCAGGTTTGATTCTGATCAGGGGCATGTACCTCGATTGCCGGCACATCCCCAGTGTAGGGCATGCAGGAGGCAGCTGATCAATGTCTTTCTTTCATCGATGTTTCTAACTCTCTGTCCTTCTCCCTTCCTCTCTGTAAAAAATCAATAAAATATATTTTTTAAAAAAGGCACCTCAAACTCAAAATATTCCAAACTTATTTGCTTCTCTCTTACACTGGGTCCTCGCTCAGCCTCCCAAGCTGGACACCCAGCTCCCTTTCCTCAGCAGCCCCCCAACTTCATGCACGTAAATCTCTGGCAAAGTTAGCCTCTTTGTCGTTTGCGAACCTGCTTTCTTTTTGTTTTCTTTTTTTAATATATTTCATTGATTTTTCACAGAGAGGAAGGGAGAGGGATAGAAAGTCAGAAACATCGATGAGAGAGAGACATCAATCAGCTGCCTCCTGCACATCCCACAGTGGAGATGTGCCTGCAAGCAAGGTACATGTCCTTGACCGGAATCGAACCCGGGACCTTCCAGTCCGCAGGCCGACACTGTCTCCACTGAGCCAAACCAGTCTCGGCGTGAACCCGCTTTCTTGGTTACCTGACGCTTCAGAGGTTGCTGTGGAAAGTTAAGTGACAGACACATCATTAACAGGCCTAGTGCCTGATAAAAATCTTAATTGAATTCAAAACCGGGAAAGCAGCATTTCCAGGTGCTGATATTGTCCGGGCTGTGTAGACCGCTGGGAATTAGGGTTTCCTCTTGGAAGTCATTAAGTGCACTGATTCACACTCTGCCCTGAAGAGCAAGGCGCCAGCTGCAGCCTGCTGGCGGGCGGGAGTTAGGCCGCTGGGGGGCTCCAGGAATCAGAGGACTGTTCTGGCTTGGGAACCCTCAAGGGACCCCTCATGTAATTGGGGTTTCCGTTGCATGCAACCAGCGGTTCTCAACCTGTGGGTCGCAACCCCTTTGGGGGTGGAACAACACTTTCACAGGGGTCGCCTAAGACCATTGGAAAACACAAATACAATTCATATCAGTTGCAAAATTACAGTGATGAAGTAGCAACGAAAATAATTTGATGGTTGGGGGTCACCACCACATGAGGAATTGTTTTAAAGGGTTGAGGCATTAGAAAGGTTGAGAACCACTGCATGCAATGGAAGCAAGGACCTGAAATCGATGAGATCCTTTTCGTGTGGGTTTGAAGAGTGTAGTGATTGAAATTGGGAACTACTGAGGAAACCCCTCACGGCTAGGCTTGCAACACTTCCTCCCCTAAAGCCAGGCCTGCAAACTATTACAGAAGGGGGAGGGGAAGGTTCAGAATCAGGGTTAAAAGTGTGAACCTGCCTCTGATTAACTGCCATCTTGAGCCTCTTATCCTCGGCCAGACCACAACACCTGACCTGAGTTTGTTGGTTAACTAGGTCAATCAGCCTTACTAGGAACCTTCTGGGTTAGCTGGTCCCTTGCTCCCTGAGATTGCCGAGTCAGCATCCAATAGGGGAAGCAGAATGGGTATAAAAAGAGGGACTGCCCCTTTGTCGGTGCTCTTACCATTCGAGCCCCTGGCAGCCTGGCAGCCAGGCCCTGCCTGACATGACATCATCTTTAATACGCACCGCCGTGATGCCCAGGGAAGACAGGGCGACCTGGAAGTACACAATTGGAAGAACCAGAACCCTCCTTTCTCGCTCGCTTCGTCCGGAGAAGTAAGTTCTACCAGAGGAGCCAACATGTGATACTGTATCTGTGACCAGAGGAGCCAACATGTGATACTGTATGTGCAAACTTTTGGAACATGAAGTCTGTGAACCCAGGAGAGGCTGCCCTGTGCCGGGCCAGTGAGTGAGTGATGTTGGCTAATTCTGGTGAGCTGGGTTTGCTGTGCTGGAAGTACCCATCAACCCACCTGGGACGATTGTCAGCAACTGGTGAACTGTGTGGATTGCAAAGAGGGCAGCATCGTGAGAGGCTCCAGGGAATGGCCAAGGTATGGTCTTTGGCCTCAGGCCGGCTTGGCCAGTGCGTACACACCATCCAGACTGAAGACCGAGTCTGGTCCATTGCTATCAGCCCATTACTCAGCTCTTTTGTGACTGGGACGGCTTGTTGTGGGCTCAGTACTTGTCTGAGAATCTGGGACCTCAACAATGGGCAGCTGATGATGCACCTGGGCAGTGACTTTCCCCCAGGGGCTGGGGTGCTGGACCTCATGTCCCCTTTCACGCTCCTGTCCTGTGGCTATGACATCTATGTTCGATACTAGGACCTCCGAGCCAGCGTCAGGAACCACTTGCTGGCCACAGGTTCCTCCTCCTACGGGGTTGTACGACTATGGGATCGGTGCCAAAGGGCCTGCTTAAATGGAGATGTGGTATTCCTATTTTGTGATACTCAGTGTCTGTTAATCGCACATCACAAACCAGGTTCTGGAAGTGATAAAGGATGGGGCTGTGGTGGTGATCCAAAGTATCGAGTGTTGCTGTCCAGCCCTGATGCCCAGCTGTGGGCCAGGGAAGTCAGCTACTCAGGAACCTCTCTTGCTTGGAGGGTGCAGTGATGATGCTCCCCACCTGCACCCACAGTACTTGTCTGCCATAGTCACCCTAGACTCTGTCATCTGGGCACAAGCCCTAGGACATGAGACCTCTGCCCAAAAGGCCGAGTTGATTGCCCTAACTCAGGCACTCCGATGGGGAAAAGGTTAGGTGAGCCCAGACTCGAGTCTGTAATAAACTTAGGCCTGTTTGAATCCGGTTGGTCTTTGTGGTCTGTCTTGTGGGGACTCGCTCCGTTACAAAGAGCACGGATATAAAACGGGGAATCCCCCTTTTCTGGGACTTGTGTGCTGGGGAGATGCAAACTATAACGGCAACGTTCTGTTTCCTCCCTCTGCAACCCTCTCCTCCCTGGGAGGAGGGGAGCGATGGGAAACCCAGATTCTATTTTTCCGAGCATTCAACGAGGTAACAATGTGATCGTGAAGAGTTAGTTCTCTGTGCTCGTCTCAAATGGGTTGCAAATTAACCATCTCATATTGATCATGCAACGAACTTGGTCGCATTACTCTAACACAGTGGTTCTCAACCTTCCTACTGCCGCGACCCTTTAAGACAGCTTCTCATGTGGTGGTGACCCCCAACCATACAATTATTTTCATTGCTACTTCATAGCTGTAATTTTGCTACTGTTAATGAATTGTAATGTAAATATCTGATATGCAGGATGTCTTAGGCGACCCCTGTGAAAGGGCCGTTCGACCCCCAAAGGGGTCGTGACCCACAGGTTGAGAACCGCTGCTCTAACAGAAACCCAACTCTGCTCTCAAACTACAGTTCATTTAAAGGCTCCGTAACAGGTAGGCCTTTCTCTCGTCCATGTCCTCCTCTTTATGTCAGAGCAATGATTGTGGCCTGGGGAATGCCCTGTTCTGACTGGCTGGCAAAAAGGTGAATTTTTTAAAAAATTTTTATTGGCCGAGACCGGTTTGCCTCAGTGGATAGAGCGTCGGCTTGCAGACTGAAAGGTCCCAGGTTCGATTCCGGTCGGGGGCATGTACCTTGCTTGCGGGCACATCTCTACTGTGGGGCGAGCAGGAGGCAGCTGATCGATGTCTCTCTCTCATTGATGTTTCTGACTTTCTATCTCTCTCCCTTCCTCTCCGTAAAAAATCAATAAAACATATTAAAAAATATTTTTTATTGAGTTTTTACAGAGAGGAAAGAAGAGGGATAGAGAATTAGAAACATCCATCAGCTGCCTCCTGCACACCTCCCCACTGTGTATGTGTCCGCAATCAAGATACATGCCCTTGACCAGAATCGAACCCAGGGCCCTTGAGTTCACAGGCCGATGCTCTATCCACTGAGCCAAACCGGTTAGGGCAAGAGGGTGATTTTAAACGGGGAACGAGCCACTGCCCAGGTGGATGGGCTGCTTAATAAAACAGTGGGCACCTGAGCAGAAAACTGTCATTCTGGCAGAAGGCAGCAAGCTACAGGCAGCCCACACATATCCACTGCATGAAGCATAATTGAATTTCTAACAAAAGGAGGAGGGACTAAAGAAGGAAGTGAAGGGCTTGCAGGAATATTCTCGGTCTGGCATAAACAGGGAGACGAGGGAACTCTCCATTATTCCCAATAGTCCCTTCCAGTGGCTAAAGAGATCCAGGCTCCTAATAACTGACGGATGGGCCGGAGGGGTTTGAGAAGACAGTAAGTGTAGATGCTGCTGAGCAGTGGTTCTCAACCTTCCTGATGCCGCGACCCTTTAAGACAGCTCCTCATGTGGTGGTGGCCCCCCAACCACAAAATTATTTCCATCGCTACTTCATCACTGTAATTTTCTACTGTTATGAACTGTAATGTAAATATCTGATAGGCAGGATGTATTTTCATTGTTACAAATTGAACATAATTAAAGCATAGGGATGAATCACAAAAACAATATGTAATTATAGATTGTGAAATATTTATTTCTAATGACAAATCAATGAAATGTTGTCTTGAATCGTGGTGTAGCATGGGTAACAGTCTTCCTATAACAACAGTAAACTACATGGCTACACTTTGCTACACGGAGGAGCGGTGTGTTGGTTCCTAAGACCATGGGAAATAGGTGTTTTCCAATAGTCTTAGGCGACCCCTGTGAAAAGGTCGTTTGACCCCCCAAAGGGGTCGCGACCCACAGGTTGAGAACCGCTGCTGCTGAGGGAAGAATTTCTGATCCCGGCAACTCTGACAGGCAGGCCTCCTCGGCGAACAGCTTGGCAGCCATCTGGTGATGTCCCCTGAGATAATTAAACTGTCTCTGCCCCACACTGTCCATTCCCTTGGCCTTTTCCAACATAACCAAAATCTCTGCGTTGATCAGGTCTCCAGATTCTACTCCTGATCTTCCGGGAACTGGTTTGAAGGTCCTTCCACGGATGGGACAGCGGCCCCAGTGACTCTATTTGATCCTTAACACCTGCCTCATTGTCCAGAAGACACAGCTGGGCAGGTGAGGGACAATTTTCCCCATAATCTTCTTTTTTTAAAAAAAATACGTATTTATTAAACTGATTGTGGTGACGTTGGTCAATATGAACCCCATAGTCTCCTAAAACCCAAAATAAGTGGAATTTCAGTGGTTATCGATGTCGTTTATTCATGAATATGTTTTAGATATTTATCATATCCTAGCCTCTCATTTTAGAGAGAGAGAGAAGGGGGGAGAGAGAGGGAGAAAATGAGGGAGAAAGTGAGAGAGCGAGAGTGAGCGAGACAGAGAGAGCAAGAGAGAGAGGGGGGAGAGTGAGAGAGAGCGAGAGAGAGAGCATGATAGTGACAGAAAGAGCGACAGAGAGAGAGAGCGAGAGATTATACACCTTATTGAAGATCAGCTGATATGCAGCATCAGCTGAATCCACTAGAAAGAGAACTAGCCTTTCTCTCCAGCCCTGAGTCCAGGTGAGGTCTGTCAGTACCACATCCCGCACAGCAGTTTTAAGTGACGGTGCCACACTACCTGTAACTTTTACTTTTAATGTGATTTCTCTGCACAATCCAGTAGATGCCAGACTGCCATATACGTTGCCCTTTTATGCTGAGGTCTGGTGAAGATGATTGTTTATTAATCCAGCAAATTTTGAATTTTAAATATGTTCTGGTCACAGATAAAATATACTTTGTAAAGTTTTTAGAGGATAAAAATGATAGTGAACGAGCTTTGAGAGTATTCTCAAGAACCTTATTTACCGCTCATGTTAGTGATTTCCTGGCCTCACCATCAGTAATATTTCACAAGGAAAGGAAAGAATTTGGTTAACGCCAGCTATCTAAACATTAAATATATTAAGTGAATTATAATTAAACTAGAGACCTGAAATTCGTGCACGGGGTTGGGGGGAGGGAGCTCCTCAGTCCAGCCTGCACACTCTCAAATTGAGGACCCCTCAGGGGATGTCCAACTGCCGGCTTAGGCCCGATCCCAGGGATGGGGCCTAAACCAGCAGTCCAACATTCCTCTCACAATCTGGGACCTCTGGCTCCTAACTGCTCACTTGCCTGCCAGCCTGATCATCCCTAACTGCCTCTGCCTGCCAGTCTGGTCACCCCCAACTGCCTCCTGCCAGCCTGGTCACCCCCAACTGCCCCTCCACTAGCCTGGTTGCTCCTCACTGCCCCGCTCTGCTGGCCTGGTCACCCCCTAACTATTTCCCTGGCCTGGTTGCCCCTTACTGCACCCCCCACTGGCCTGGTTGCTCCCACCTGCCCCCTTCTGCCAGCCTAGTCACCCCTAACTTCCCCTGCATCAGCCTGGTTGCTCCCAAGTGCCCCCCTTGCTGGCCTGGTCACCTCCAACTTCCCCCAATGCTGGCCTAGTCACCCCTCACTGCACCCCTCTGCTGTTCTGGTCACCCCTAACTGACCCCCCCTGCCAGCCTGGGTGTCCCCAACTGACCCCTCGCTGGCCTTTCGCTCCTCACTGCCACCCTCTGCTGGTCTGGTTGCCCCATGCAGCCTGCTGTCCAGTCATTACTGTGAGGGCATCCTGACCAATTTGCATATTACCCTTTTATTAGTAGAGATGCTATTTTTAAGTGTTTCAGAATTAGCATCCAAATAAATAGGTTTGCTTTGTTGATTACAAATTAAGAGTAGTTTCAGGAGGCTTAAGCTATAAATCAAGCCAATATCTGAGAAAATTCACATCCATTGTTTTTCAAAAATATGAAAGATTGCTACAAATAGAACTGTTTCTATAGAGAATACAATATCTAGAAATTATATGTAGTGGACTCTATGTTTTATCATTTCATTCATTTTTTTCCAATGAGAACAGATAAATATACCAGCTATATAGGTGTTTTTTGTGTTTTTTTTCTGTTACCATAAATAATGAAATGAATAGACTGGACTACATAATATGTGCAATTTAGGCTTGCTATCTTATAAGGAGCTATTTGTATATGAAATTTTGACATGAGATTGAAAATGTGTGGTTTAAAAGAAAAAAAAAACAGCTTTATATCCTAATGTACTACATTTCAAATTTCAGGCTCATTTAGAATTCTCATGCTATTAAGCGATTCAAAATCTCAATGGCTGTCTATGTTCAGCTACTATTAGCTCCTCCACTCATCAGCCTGTGACATTTTGCATGCTATTCTTCATTTTTTTCGCCTGTATTTTCTCTCGTCTAGCTTCCTCAGGAATGTTATTCCTATTTCTGTCACACTGTCGCCTTTTAGTCTGTCTTGCAAGAATGTAACATCAGCAGCCAAATGAACCTAGGAAAGGAAAGAAAAAAAAGCTTTTGTCATTTATGTTTTAAAAACACAAACAAACTCATTTTTCTGTCTCTCTCTCTCTCTTTTTTCTTTCAGCTTTATTCACCCCGGAGGAGCTGGCTTTCCTTATGGAAAGATAAAAGAGAGCTAGCTCTGTGAATGAAGGGCCCTTGACTGCGTGTCCTTCAGATGATGGTCTGGCTGTGTGTGAGCTCTCTGTATTATGCATCTGCAAAGAGAAGGGCATTCCAGGCCAAGGCGGAACCTGGGGCATGCCCAGAGATGCAGACCCTTGCCAAGTTTCCTTCACGGCGCTGACTTATGAGCCCATCTAAACAAAAAACAAAAAAAAACCCAGATCCTCCGCTCCAGGAGAGCCTTGACCCCATGTGCCTGGCAAGCAGAACTTCCAAGAATAATTGAATTCATACCCGAGTCCTCTCCAACTGACTTGCCGTATATCATTCTGTCCTAGCGAAACGGCATAGTAAGTATTGTTCTAACAGGACTCAGGACTCACTGATGGCTCTGAGAGGTTTAAAAATACATAGACTGAATAAATCATGAAGATAAAATTAAAGATTGAAATGACAGGACATGAATATTTGATACCAAGGCCTTCTTTTCCTCGGTGAGGCATCGCTCATTTCCCAGACATGGAAGTGAGCCCCCGGGACTGACTCCTCTATTCATTAAAATAGATTCCCATCAGAGCTGCAGGGTACTGCTGACCGACTCTCCATAAATGCCAGTCAGCTCTCTGAAGTCATCGGGGTAAAGAAAATAAATAAGAGAAAGTACCTCATAAAAGCAAATAAGTGGTAATGACTTGATGAATATTAATTAATTAGAATCTCACCAGACTCATTCCTCTGTCTCACTAAGAATTCCTTGGCCAACCAGCCTGGATGTGTTAAACCATATGCCTTGGTAGGCAAAAACCATGCCTCTATGATACCCACCGCCCAACAGAAGGATATAGACTGCACTCTGAAATAGGGAAGATAAATTCACCCACATTTTTTTCCAGATAAGATCTTTTTCTGTCTTTGTAAAAATTAGACAGAAAATTAAGTAAAATAACAGGGAGACCACATCTGAATATTGGGGGCCACATGTTGTCTGATGCTTATGGGTCCATCATTCAGCACGGAGAGTCAGCCATTACCCATGAAAGATGGAGACTTCTCTCTCTTGCTTTTGACTTGGTTTTAGGGTTCAACTCATTAACTCCCAGAATTCTTCCTTTCTCCTTTCTTGGTTTCATGGTCATTGATGGGTAGGACAATCTTTAAAAAATGGTAGATAGACCCATGGAAGATCTGTGTGACTGATACATTCTATCTATTGTTTTACTCTTTTGGATTGCCTGTTGTTATGTCCTTCCCCTCATTATCCTATAAAATAAAGAGGTAATAAGCCAATTGATCATCACTCCAACACAAAAGATGGCTGCCCCCATGTGGACACAAGATGGCCAGCAGAAGAAAGCAGTTGTGGGCAATCAGGCCATTAGGGGAGGGCAGTTGGGAGAAACCAGGCCTGCAAGGGAGGGCAGTTGGGGGCAATCAGGCCTACAGGGGAGGGCAGTTGGGGGGGACCAGGCCTGCAGGGGAGGGTAGTTGGGAGAACAGGCTTGCAGGGGAGCAGTTAGGCATCAATCAGGCTGGCAGGGGGAGTGGTTAGGAGGTGATCAGGCAGGCAGGCGAGCGAGCGGTTGGGAGCTGGCAGTCCTGGATTGTAAGAGAGAGATCCCAGATTGGAGAAGGTGAAGGCTGGGCTGAGGGATTCCCTCCCCCCCATGCATGAATTTCATACACTGGGCCTCTAGTCATAAATAATTGAATATTATATTTATGCTTCATTATTGGGTAGGTCAACACATGTCTAGACGTGGGCTACTATCTAGTCTCACTATTCTAAACAGCTAAGCTTCTGTGAAAGTGAGACTGTTTGTTACTACCTCTGCCTAAGCTGCCCGTGGCTCCTCAGTCTTGGACAGATTGTCTTCTTCTCCCTTCACTTTGCCCAAACAGCTTTTTTGGTGCCTAAGTGTTGTGAATATTTTGCAGGTCTGGTTTTACTTAGCCTCTGCTGTGCTTGGTCTTGCTGATCACTTCTTTTTCTTAAAATACTCTCCTCTCTTGTTTCTTTGACTCCATTCTTCCCTGGTACAGTGGTACCTCGAGATACGAGTTTAATTCGTTCCGTAACCTTGAGGTGTGGGAAACTATGAGAAGCTCGAGTAGCGGTAAACTGGTAGGTTGTGTGCAGCCGGCCGATCTTCGCGATGACTCCTATCTCAAATGTTGCTCGTATTTCGAAGCAAAAATCGCTCTCTCAACGGCTCGTATCTCAAAAATCTCGTATGTTAGAGCTCTCGTATCTCGAGGTACCACTGTATTTTTCTAAGCTCTGGTTGTTCCTTCTAGGTATTCTTTGCAGCCTTTGTATTCTTGTGTCTAGCTCACTCACTATGTTTTGTCGCTTCCTAGGGTTCTAGCTGTGGAGCTCTCTCTCTCTCTCTCTCTCTCTCTCTCTCTCTCTCTCTCTCTCTCTCTCTCTCTCTCTCTCTCCTCTTTGAGAGTTCCAGTGCTTCTTCAGTCCACATCTCTGTGACCTGCAGGCATGTGTAACAACTGCTGAGCGCTGTCATCACTGGTGTGTATAGATCCCTCAATCCCAGCAGCTGCCCAATTAAACTCCTCATTTTGTCTCTCTCATCCCAAAGGAACATCTCCTGGTTTCGCTCTCCTGATTAATAGTAGTATAACCATCGCTATAGGTTGCTCAGGAACCTGAAAATAGCCCTAGCTGGTTTGGCTTAGTGGATAGAGCCTCGGCCTACAGATTGAAGGGTCCCGGGTTTGATTCCAGTCAAGGGCACCTGCCTGGAGGTGCCCGGGTTGCAGACTCCATCCCCAGTGGGGGATGTGCAGGAGGCAGCCAATCAATGATTCTCTATCATCATTGGATGTTTCTATCTCTCCCTCTCCCTTCCTCTCTGAAATCAATAAAAATATATTATAAATTAAAAAAATAATAATAATTCCTGTGTCTTTCCTCAACCTTGTCCCTTTAGCCAGCTGATTCCCTAACCTTAAATCTGTCCTCCCTTCTTAGTGTTGTTGGCATCTCCCTCCTCTCCACTCCCCTGTCAGGGCTTTCTCTGCATTTTCTCGAGTTCCCCACAATCAGCTTCCTAACTGCCCTCCTCCTCCCTCTAGCATTGTCCCCTCCTGGACCCTTCCACTGTGTGGACACAGGAATGAAATTCCTAAAATGCAAGTTTGAAAATATCATCTCCCTGTTTATAAACCTGCAACGGGTCTCTGCTCTTTTCAATACAAAAATCCAATTCCCAACTGGTATAAATGCCTCTTTTTAAAAGTCAGGCCTCTGTAAAGAATGCAAATCTCCTTCTTCGTGACACTTCTTCTCTCAACCTACAGCTCATTCAAGTCCCTTGTTCCTCGACGGAAACATTCTTTTTGTGCCTTTGGACACTCTGCTCCTTTCCCCTGCTCCCCAAGGCTTTCGCCTCACCAAACCCCCAGCCATCCTTCAAATGCCACGTCACAGTTTTTCTAGGAAGTCATCCCTGACCTTCCATCCACCCTCACCCAGGTCCTCCCAAAGCCCTTCGTCACACTTAACATACCGTATTTTCCGGCGTATAAGACGACTTTTCACCCCAGGAAAATCTTCTCCAAAGTCAGGGGTCGTCTTATACGCTGGGTGTCATCTTATAAGGTGGGTATATCCCAAACTCTATATTTTAACTGGAAAAGTTGGGGATTGTCTTAGACGCCCAGTCATCTTATACACTGGGAAATACGGGTATCTGATTTCTCTGCAGGACAGAGCTGATTCTTGAAGGGCAGCAACTGCGTCTTGTTCATCTTTCTAAGTGCTGAGCCTGGCTCTTAGCAGGTGCTGATCATTGTCTTCGTTAAATTGATGGACGAATAATTCCGGGGTGGAAGCCAGCCTCCGGAACAGCCTTCAGTGACCTCTGGCCTCCAGTGACTCACACCCTCAGGCGGTCCCTCCCACTTGGGTTGGCAGCACCTGTGGTGATCAGATCTCCAGAGAGGCCTCTGGCAGGGAGCTGCAGGAAGCCTCTAGCCAACTGTCAGCAAGGCCATGGGAGTGGGCTTCACAGTAGATTCTCCAGCTGAGATGGCACCCAACCAACAGCTTGACTGCATGTGAATGAAGCTGAGAAAAGATCTGAGCCACAACTACCCCGCTACGCTGGTCCCAGATTCCTTCCTTTCTTTCTTTCTTTCTTTCTTTCTTTCTTTCTTTCTTTCTTTCTTTCTTTCTTTCTTTCTTCCTTCCTTCCTTCCTTCCTTCCTTCCTTTCTTCCTTCCTTCTTGCCTTCCTTCCTTCCTTCCTTCCTTTCTTTCTTTCTTTCTTTCTTTCTTTCTTTCTTTCTTTCTTTCTTTCTTCCTTTCTCTTTCTTTCCTTTCTTTCTTTCTCTTTCTTTCCTTTCTTTCTGCCTTCCTTCCTTCCTTTCTTTCTTTTTCTTTCTTTGTTAATATATTTTATTGATTTTTTTACAGAGAGGAAGGGGGAGGTATAGAGAGTTAGAAGCATCATTGAGAGACATCAATCAGCTGCCTCCTGCACACTCCCTACTGGGGATGTGCCTGCAAGAAAAAGACATGCCCTTGACCGGAATCGAACCTGGGACCTTTCAGTCCGCAGGCCGACGCTCTATCCACCCAGCCAAACCAGTTTCGGCATGGTCCCAGATTTCTGGTCCTGAGAAAGCGTGTAAGACAATAAACATCTGTTTTATTAAGCTGCTACGTCCTGGGGCACTTTCTCACCCGTTTCTAGGGAACAAATGCCCCCCAAAATGAGGAATGAAGGGGGGTTTACCATGTCCAGGGCGCCCCTGATGATCCCACAGAGCAGGTTGCAGTAGCACAGCGATGAGCGCCCGGCTGGGAGCTCCTCCACGAACTCCGCCAGCGGGTTCTTGTCCAGAATCAGGGAAAAGGCGTTTCTGCCCGGATTATGACAGGTCACGCTCGGCGTAATTCCCAAGTACATCTTGAAGGCCACCTAGCAAAGAGGGGGGCAAATTACGAAAACTTGGTCCAGAACAAATGTCTATAAATAGGGCATCCAAATACCCTGCTCAAGGCCGTGCTTCCTAACGAGTAAGCGCGTGGAGTTTGCAGTCAGGAAGTCTGAGCTCACACTTATTTTGGTTTTATTTTTATGAAACATCTTAAGGGACTAGGTAGGTCTTAAAACGAAAATCTTTTTAAAAAATATATATATTTTATTGATTTTTTTACAGAGATGAAGGGAGAGGGATAGAGTTAGAAACATCGATGAGAGAGACATGGATCAGCTGCCTCCTGCACGCCCCCTATTGGGGATGTGCCGGCAACCAAGGTAAATGCCCTTGACCGGAATCGAACCCGGGACCGTTCAGTCCAGAGGCTGACGCTCTATCCACTGAGCCAAACCAGTTTTAGGCTGAAAATCTTTTAAAGTAAATATCCTTTAGGAAGGAGGGAGATTAAAATATGACTCATCATCAACATATTAGTATGACATTTGTCACACTGAGCGAGCAAAAGACAACACATCTGTCCGAACAGGAATGTGATAGAGCAAAGGATGCTACAGGAAGCTGAGACTCAAGGGTATGGATGGGGCAGTGGAGAGAGTGATATTACCAAGGATGGCAAGACTCTGACAAGGAGCAAAGAGTAGTGGCGAGAGGCACATAAATGAGTCCTAAAGTAACTTCTCAAAAAAAGTCTCTTGTTTTACAGGACTCAAGTTATTTATAATATAGAAATGGAGGAAACCTGGGTGATTGTTTCTGTGTCACTCCCCTTTCCACAAATGAATACACCGGAATTCAGGGACGTAACATGACACGGCCCAGGCTCCACTGTATCTCGGCTCCTAGTCCACGGCCCTTTCTTTTCACAAAGCACACAGACCGGAATTTAAGGCTTATTAATGGGAATGTGTCAGCTTGATAGGTCTTTCAAGTGCCTTCATTAAATTTTTAAAAAAATCTATTTTATTGATATTTTACTGAGAGGAAGGGAGCGGGATAGAGAGCTAGAAACATTGATGAGAGAGAAACATCAATCAGCTGCCTCCTACACATCCCCTACTGGGGATATGCCCGCAACCAAGGTACATGCCCTTGACCAGAATCGAACCCGGGACCTCTCAGTCCGCAGGCTGACACTCTATCCACTGAGCCAAACCAGTTTTGGCTCAATTTAATTTTAAAATTAACACCAATGTAGGAAATTGAAATAATTTCCTTAGGTTATTTCTAATTAGAAGTATTTCTAATTAAAGGTTTTTCCATTCATTCATTCATTCATTCATTTATTCATTTGTACTCAATGAGCGCTGCCTGTTTAGTACAGTGCCTGGCACCCAGTGGGAGTTGAATAACTACTTGAAAAATTGTTGAATGAGCATCTAATTTGTTTGACACCATGTTTAGATCCAGAAAACAAGTTAATAAAAAGGGCTACAGCTATTAAACAAATAACTGCAAGAGTATGATAAATCCTGCAAGTACAATGTTCTATATAGGGTAGGGCAAAAGCAGGCTTACAGTTGTGAGTATGGGAAACACAGACTTTATTCTGGCATTATTATCTATTAATTGTGCCACGCCAGCACGGCCAAAGGTGACCCTGAGTGGGGGCGGTGAAGGATTAGAAAAGACAGACAAGAGAGTGAAAGCTGGGTCTCGGTGGGACACTGTCCTCTCTGATGGAAAGACAGTGCCATGGACTATAAACCGTGTCTTTATTTTGTAGCAGATGCCACGAGGCAGAGTAAGGGCGTGGTCAAGATGTTTACCACATTCTCGTGGGTTTTGATCCCACTCAACGACATGCATCTGACCTCTATCAAGCCCACATCACTCAGGCGCGTGGGGCCACGTGTTCGGATCATAGGTCCAAACTGACAACTCCAGCTGTTGGCTGTCAGTGTGCTGGGAGGCTCTGCCCTCCAGGCTGGGACTCTCACGTGGCCACGAGAGGACTGTGCCTTCTCATCGGCCCGCGGCTTGAACCCGTCCAAACATGGTAGCCGGGATCCACAATTAATTATTGTATTATTTCCTATATGAACCACTGTAAGCCCACTTTTGCCCCACCT
Organism: Lasiurus borealis; assembly: GCA_004026805.1. Classification (NCBI taxonomy): domain Eukaryota; kingdom Metazoa; phylum Chordata; class Mammalia; order Chiroptera; family Vespertilionidae; genus Lasiurus; species Lasiurus borealis. The sequence continues at coordinate 51,343 of PVJN01005631.1, read as the reverse complement.
TGTATTAAGAAGCAATCCTGGAGCCGAGACGGGTTTGGCTCAGTGGACAGAGCATCGGCTTGCCGACTGAAAGGTCCCAGGTTCGATTCCAGGAGGGGGCATGTACCTTGCTTGCAGGCACATCTCCACAGTGGGGCGTGCAGGAGGCGGCTGATCGATGTCTCTCTCTCAACGATGTTACTGACTTTCTACCTCTCTCCCTTCCTCTCTGTAAAAAAAAATCAATAAAAATATATTAAAAAAGAAGAAGAAGAAGAAGAAGAAGAAGAAGAAGAAGAAGAAGAAGAAGAAGAAACAGCAGCAGCAGCAGTCCTGGAAATAATCACAGAGGAAGGAACTTCTACCCTGTTCATGAACACTGAGTGAGAGGTTGTCAGGTGAACAAGGTGGGGGTGGAGGTGGTGATATTCCCGGTGGAGGGAACATATCGTGGGCATGAAACGCCATGATTAGACTCATGGGAGGCTGGCGTTTACAGCTTGTAGGCAGTGGGAAGGCTCAGAGCCATGACTAAGCTAGGGCAGAATTCAGTTTCTGTTTTATCGGTGTCTCCTTGGTGTCAGCGTGGAGGGTGGATTCAGGACTGAGGGGACGCTGGGCATGAGGTCAAAGGCAGGGATGCCAATCGAGAGATTACTAAGCCCAGGGGAGAAAAGATGAGGACGTCTCATTCAAAACTCAGGGTGATGCGGCCCTGACATTTTCCTATAAATTCTAAGTCGTCAGCTCCTGAGATCTGCTGCCCATCTCTGCCACGAGCCGGCTTGCAAGGCTGTAAAGTGAATTTCCTGCTCTTAAGTAGCAAGAGAGAGAGAGAGAGAGAGAGAGAGAGAAAACAAAACAACAGCACGAATGTCCAAACTTAGACACTGACTTGGCTCCCGCTCAGCTGGCTGAAACCCATTTCTGGGAATGCTTTGATTTCTCCGGCTGGAAAATTCCTTGACTATTCTTTGCCCGAGTGAGGGTTTCTTTCAGATTCTCAGCGCGTGGAAATAACATAAAAACAGAAGCTTTGGGCTGGGAGTTTAAGGACCAGTGTTTTTGGCTCCCGTTTCGTGGCCCGGTCTCCACCGGTAGGAGGCATTGTCCAAACACGGTTGGGAAATGTTCATTCTTGGGGAATGACACGGTTTCCTCCTTATCTGGCCTGACGGCGTCTGAGAAGGAGGCCGCTTGCTTCCCCCGAAGGCAGAGCGAGCTCCACCCTCGGCCACGGCCACAGCGGCTCTGCCAATAAATAAGGCCGGGAAGCCTCTCCCTGCTTTTGATTTCCCCTCCACCATGGATGCTTTCAACGGGATTTTAAGGTTCCTGCTGCACCAGAAGACGGTCATCGGCTACAGCTTCATGGCCCTGCTGACCCTGGGCAGCGAGCGCCTCTTCTCCCTGGTGGCCTTCCGGTGCCCCTGCAGCTCGGAGAACGTGGCCTACGGGCTGGTCTTCCTCTTGGCTCCCGCCTGGGTCCTGCTGATCCTGGGGTTCTTCCTGAACAGCAGGTCCTGGAGGCTCTTCACGGGCTGCTGCGTGAACCCCAGAAAGAACTTCCCCCGGGGCCACGCCGGCCGCTTCTTCTCTGTCCTGGGCCGCATCACCCTGAGCGCCTTGGTGGCGCCCACGATGTGGCTGTCGGTGGCTCTGCTCAACGGCACTTTCTACGAGTGTGCCATGAGCGGGACGAAGAGCGCCGGGCTCCTGGCACTCCTCTGCAGGGACAAGCCCAGAGAGTGCTGGGAGGAGCTGCACAGAGTGGCCTGCGGCAAGACCAGCCTGCCGGCCGCGGACAGCGAGGAGCTGAGGCTGTCCCTGCAGGCCCAGTCTCAGGTAAAAAAAAAAAAAAAAAGATAAACTTGTCTTTTCCTCCCATCTCAGTCCTCCTGCTAGCCAGGGCCGGGACTGCCTCCTGCCAGGACAGTCTGAGACCAAATGGAAAACTGGAACACCATGCTGGGTTGAGACCATCCCCGGGGGGAGGAAAAAGCTTTTTAGAAGTCAGAGGGGCTCGGGAAAACTGCTGATGGAATGAATGGTCTCTTCCCTCTCCCGACAGAAAACATCCTCTCTGGCTTCTGTTGGCAGAAATGCTTTAAGTACTTTTAAAACCGCCCCTCTGGGTTGGCTTTATAAATAATGCACGATCCGAACTCATAACTGAGCGTGAAGGCCAGAGCTGTGATTAGAGATTGCTGCCTTCTCTCAATTATTTAATTTCAAATTGGTTTCTCAGGGGGGCGGAGAAAAAGAAAACAAAACAAAACCCGCCCACATAGCGTTCCTCTGTTAAAATATAGCTGAGGTCATGTTTTGCGATGCTGCGTGCAGTATAGTTAAAATCAAGATCCCCTTGAATGATGTCTGGCAGCTTCTATCTCCGGGTGTCACAAGGGCCAGGATGGAGGAGGGTTTCCCAGATAAAGCGGGAAGGGGCCGTCTCGAGCCTCTGGTGAAAAGCGATCAGATTCCCCAGGGAGGTGTGTCCTCCGCTCTCTGTGCTGCTTGCTGTGCAGTTAGTTCAACAAGTCTCCCGTGACGAGAGAGGCTCACCACGCGGGGCTTTGTTTCATGCGGCAGAAGGAAACCATCGCTCCCCCTAACTGATGAGGGGAAGTAGCTTGTCATCCTTCCAGGCTCAGGCGCAAAATCCAGATGGGCCGCCTTGCCCGGGGCCTCGGGAAAGACTGCATTCCTGCCTGTGAGCAGAAGGAATTGCATTCCCCGAACCGAAACAAGCCATGAGGGTGGATCAACAGATCCGCAGCTGGTCAGCAACGCCGCCCGTTTGGGAAGAGATGCCCTGAAAACGGTGTGACTTTGCTTTCCAACAGGCATGCACACATCAGGGCACAGCGTGTTTTTAAAAACCCTGCGTTCCCCAGCTGCCTGGCGGTGTTGTCGGATACTTTTTTCATAAACCGATCAGCCCCACGTCTTTTGTGTAACGCGTAATGCGCATCGTAGATAAAAACATGCCAGACATGTTTCTCCTTTTGTTGAAGGAAGGTATTCATTAGGAAGGTTATGACACAGCGAGTGATTTACGGTTTATGTCCCCAGGCACCAGGCTCCGGTGAGTGCCAGATCCCAACCCTTATCACCGTGCGAGCTTTTCTTCTCTAAACACCAGCACAGGGAAGTCACGCCCATGCTGTCCCAGCTGGACCTGGGCACACCGCCCTGTTTTCCTCTTCGGCGGGATGACAAGGACCGGGGGCTGCTTCCCGGGGGAGGAGGCCCGAGGGAGGCGGACCGGGCGAGCTGTGTCAATAGCAGGTGCGCACGGTGGTGCAGGTAATCGGGAGGCACACACAGTCCGGACTAATAGTTGGGCATGTGGGTGGGGGCGAAAAAAAGTGTCCCGTCCGTAGGTGGGGCAGAGAAACAAGAAACCCAGCTGGGTGACTGATGCTCTTTTCTTAAGGGAGGCAAAGTGTCGTGGTGGAAAGACCTTGGCCTTGGAGTTGGCTAGGCTTGGGTTTGAGTCCTGACTCTACCTGTCACTGGCTACGTGATCCAGAGCTAGTGACTTGACTCCTCTGAACCTCAGAGTCCTCTAGCTGGGCGAAGAACACCTGCCCTGCTGGAGGGAATAGAGATACAGTGGTACCTCGAGATACGAGTGCCCTAACATACGAGATTTCCAGGGAGGGAGGGAGAGAAGAGGGGATGTTTAAAGCTGACCGAAAGGTTTAAAACTTCAGCAGAATTGGCTCAGATACTGAGGTAAGATGGCCTACTGACCACCTGCAGGAGGCCTGGCGTAGGGGATGAAGAAAAGAGGAAGTTCTGAAGTACAGTGGTACCTCGAGATTCAAGTGCCCTAACATACGAGATTTTTGAGATACGAGCCGTCGAGCGAGCAATTTTTGCTTTGAAATACGAGCAACATTTGAGATAAGAGTAATTGCGCAGATTGGCAGGCTGCACACGACCTACCAGTTTACCTCGACTCAAGCGTCTCATAGTTTCCCACGCCTCAAGGTTATGGAATGAATTAAACTCGTATCTCCAGGTACCACTATACTCAACCACAAGTCAGGTGAATATGAGGACTTTCACACCATGGTAGCTGTGTCTAATTCATTAATCATAGAAAGATACCATGAGTTTAATCATGCATTTACATACACATATACATTTGAAAAATAGCATGCTATATAATAAAAGGGTAATATTCAAATTGTCCTAACTATGGAATAACTGAGAATAACCAGTTGCTATGATGCCCATGACCACCAGGGGGCAGACACTCAACACAGGAGCTGCCCCCTGGTGGTCCCTGTGCTTCCACAGGGGGGGTTCTGTTCAGCCACACGCCAGGCTGATGGCTGTGAGCACAGCGGCAATGGCAGGAGCCCTTCTTGCCTCCTCCACGGCGCTAAGGACATCCAGTTGCGACTTAGGCCCCCTTCCCCTGGGGAGCAGCCTAAGCAAGCAGGTGGACATCCCCTGAAGCACCCCAGACTGCAAGAGGGCGCAGACTGGGCTGAGGGACACTCCTCACAGTGCATGAATTTTTGTGCACTGGGCCTCTAGTCATGTAATAATAGCTCACACTTACTGAATGCACATACAGTGGTACCTCGAGATACAAGTTTAATTCGTTCCGTAACCTTGAGGCGTGGGAAACTATGAGACGCTTGAGTCGAGGTAAACTGGTGGGTTGTGTGCAGCCAGCCGATCCGAGAGATTACTCCTTTCTCAAATGTTGCTCGTATTTCAAAGCAAAAATTGCTCGCTTGATGGCTCGTATCTCAAAAATCTCGTATATTAGGGCACTCGTATCTCAAGGTACCACTGTATATGTCTACATCATTTCATTTGAACCCCCCAAATTGCACTCTGGGATAGGTAACCCCCATTTTACGGTTGAGAAAACTGAGGTGCAGAGAACAGCCAGACAGGGGAAAGTTGAGATTTAAACCCAACTGGTGCCAATCCAGAGCCAGCATTCATTTGGAGTCTGAGCCCCTCACCGTGACGCCAAAGCTGAGAGTGTGAGACCACGGGTTTAAAGCATTGGCGTGTATCTGTAGTTCTGTTATGGTCTGAATGGGCTCACTTTTTGTCTCTGTTTTCAAATAGGCCCATCTGCTGAGAAATACCAAAGGACATTGCATTGAAATGTCAAGAGAAAGTTTGGAAGTTCTCATTAGTTGTCCAAATATGAAATTAACTCCAATTATCAAAATATAATTAGAACAAAAACACTTTAGAAGATAAGTTGAACTATTTAGACTTCTGTTTTTAATCTTTGGTAGGGAGGGGGAGAAAACCCAGCTGAGCTAGTCCATAATCAGAGAGAATTTTGTTTTTTCTAATTATAAAAATTCAGAACCAATACTTCTGCAGGTTTGGAATCTCTGCAATTTTTTTCTCAGCTTTTATGCAGACTTTCAATTCTTACAGTTTCAGTCTCCTTATTGTATTAGTAGAGGCCCGTTGCACAATATTCATGCAAGAATAGGCCTTCCTTCCCCTGGCTTTGCTTCTGGCCACTCAGAAGTCTGCAAGTCCTCCCTCCCTGCCAGAGCACCACTCCTGTAGCTCCCTCTGCTGCCCCCCTCCTCTTCAAAGCAGGTGTCCCACCCCTCCTGGCCACTCCATGCCTACATATGCAAATCAACCGCCATCTTTGTTGGGTTAATATGCATACTCACGCCTAATTGGCTGTGGGTGTGGTGGCGGTATGGTCAATTTACATGTTTGTCTATTAGTAGGTGAGATGTCTGTTTTACTTTATCATGATAATGAGTCATGAAATTTCTCTCGGAAGGGGTTGTTGCTCCCTACAAATGAGAGAACTTGGGAAAAATCAGTCACTGGACGCATGTATGCATTTATCAATGCCTGAAAGCACATGGCCAAGAAACTGGTCATTTGCTCAAATGATCACATTTACCCATGCACAGAAATGTTCCCTCTGAAAGTAATACTATTTGAAGGCTTGGTTTCCCTGATTCTTGGATAATCTATATATTTTTTGCTTTTTTTTTTCTATTTGCCTGTTATTTATTTGCATATCAGCAATGATGTCGAGGATGGGGAATAATTAAGTAAAGTCGAAATTTACTTTGACTGTTAGAAAATTGGTTGTTAAAAAACATAAGACGAAGGATTTCAGCTGAGATGTGGTTTTAATTTAGCCATTCACTTCCCAATACCATCTCCCCAGCTCCCTGAGAAGTGGCTTTGCTTTGACCCACCCTCAATCTCTCTCTCTCTTTCTAAGATTCTAGGATGGTGCCTGATTTGCTCAGCATCTTTCTTCTCCCTGCTCACCACTTGTTACGCCCGCTGCCGGTCGAAAGTTAGCTACCTGCAGCTGAGTTTTTGGAAGACCTACGCACAAAAGGAGAAGGAGCAGCTGGAAAACGTGTTCCTGGACTACGCCAGCAAGCTGAGTGAGAGAAACCTGAAAAGCTTTTTTGAAAACAAGAGGCCAGAGGCCTTCCCCATGCCTACTTTCGCTGCCTGGGAGGCTGCTTCAGAACTGCATTCTTTCCACCAGAGCCAGCAACACTACAGCACCCTGCACAGGGTGGTGGAGGAGGGTCCGGATCAGAGCCCCGAGGAAGACGAGACCACCATGGTCCTTGTGGGTAGCGCCCACAATGTGTAAGGTCACCTACCGCCGCTGACTCGTGGTGTCCAGGGGTTCGCTTCTTATAACATCTTGTTGCTGCGTCAGCCACAACCTGTGAATACCTGTGTTTGCTCGCATCCCGTGTTTCTTTTTAAGACAACAAGGCCAAGGGAAGCAACTCCGCAGCTCCCAAGTGCAGACGTTGTTAGGATGCGCTCGAACGGATGCGGAGGGACTGGTCGGGGATGGCGAGAAAGGTGGTCTTGGCTTTGGGTGGGGATTGGGTTCAGAATCTTCAAGTTGAAGATTTTATGATTCAACGGCAAGACGCATGCAAGAGGGTCATGGCGCCTGGCGAAGAAGTGGTGAGTTGTGAGTGAGACAGGTACTGTTCATGGACTGCTGTACACAGTGGGACGTGCAGTGTAGTCAGCAAACTCCTCATCCTATCAATCTGTCCTCCTGCCCTTTAAGGATGTACACAGTTCTACCATCTGAAATTCATTTCCTCAGAATCTGAAGACATCATTTCTCAAAAAGAATACATTGAATGGCTATCATGCCTAAAATTCTGACCTTCTCACATGTTTCCAGCATACAATGAACATATGCCCCGATTTGGGGGAGAGGGGGAAATGGGAAGATATGTACACATGTAATACATTAATGAAAAAAATAAAATGTCCTGCAAGCAGGGCTGTATTAGGGCTTTTGTGGGCTCTAAGTACTTTTGCCTTCATGGAGCCCTTGCTACATTAAAAATACACACACACACACACACACACACACTCATGACTGTATTAATATAAAAGAAAATATATAAATATTATGTATTAATTTATTTTTCAACCGCAAAGTTTATTTTCTTCAGGTTTTAAAAGAAATTCAAAACACTTGTTGGCCCCTCAGGTAGCACGGGCCCTGGGCACAGTGCCCGCTGTGCTGAATGGGGCACTGAGCCCTGAATGGAGATCTGTGGAACCGTCCAAGGCGTGAAGCCCAAAATGTCTGCTGAGCCAGGATGAGATCTTAGGAGAGGCCAAAGGGCAAGCTGGATGCTGAGGCTGGAGCTTGAACACAGAGGGAAACCCCGGAGGAGGCCTACGTTACTGGTAAACAAGGCAAGTGCCTGTGGCTTTTTAAAATATATACAGTGGTACCTCGAGATACGAGTTTAATTCGTTCCGTAACCTTGAGGCGTGGGAAACTATGAGATGCTCGAGTCCCGGTAAACTGGTGGGTCGTGTGCAGCCAGCCGATCCTCACCATTACTCCTATCTCAAATGTTGCTCATATTTCAAAGCAAAAATTGCTGGCTCCATGGCTCGTATCTCAAAAATCTCGTATGTTAGGGCACTCATATCTCGAGGTACCACTGTATATATTTTTATTGATTTCAGAGAGAAAGGGAGAGGGAGAGAGAGAAACATCAATGATGAGAGAGAATCATTGAGTGGCTGCCTCTTGCACACCCCACACATTCAATGATAATTCAATATATTATTTTGGAAAACTGATGTCTTCAGATTCTGGGGGGAGAGCCCAAAACCCGGGGATATGCCCTGACGGAATTGAACTATGACCTCCTGGTTCATAGGTCGACACTCTACCACTGAGCCGTGCTAGCCAGGCTAGGTGCCAGTGGCTTTGGAGTTATTCCTTTTGGAAAAGGATTTTGATCAAGAGCATTAGGTTAGTTTAATCCAGTTTGTGGGCTGGAACATACTTATTACACATATAAAATGCCATATTTGAATCTGGAAGGAAATTTGCTTTTAGGCAGCTTCAAAGAATATTTTCAATGTTCAGTCACTAGTTAAAATTGAGTTATGCAGAAAAAATACTTGTCTAGCTGTAAGAGACCATATTCTAAATTTTGCTTTTCCACTAAGGAGGAAAGGTAGAATTAATGTATATGACAATCTATATTATGCTCTGGGTAGTTTACACATGATTTATATTTACAACTCACAAGTATACTGGGAAGGAAGTGTTATTGTTTCTACCTTTATGAATAACACTAAAGTTCAAAAAGACTAAAGTTAAGTCATAGGTGAGAGATAAAAAACTAAATTTGCACATGAATGTATCTGATTCAACTTCTACCACATAAAATGTTCATTTAACCATAAATGAACATTTGAGGATACATGTTTCTTCATTGAAGCATTAATGAGCCTGGCCAGCATGTCCCAGTGATTGACCATGGACCTATGAACCAGGAGGTCACAGCTCAATTCTCTGTCAGGGCACATGCCAGGAGGGGGAGTGCAGAAGATAGCCGGCCAATGGTTCTCTCTCATCATTGATGTTTCTATTGCTCTCCCTCTCTTCCTCTTCTGAAATAAATTTAAAAAAATTTTTAAGTAAGAAAAGTCTAAACTCAGGTGATACTAAGTAGTCTTGCTTAAAAACAATCCCTGAAAATATAAGCATCCTTTCGAAGAGTGCCTAACCCATACAACTATTACTAATTGCACTGACAACATTTTACTCCTAGATTTAGCATAAAGGAATATACTTCTGCAGTAATAACGGTTGCTGGTGGAGTCAACACAAGCTGATGTCTTCTCGGGCTTTTGTTCCTATCTGTGTCAGGGGAGGAAACGTGATGGAGAATGATCAGTGTCTTTAAAAACCTTGCTTCCTTACACAAGTGGCTAACTATGAGAGGATGTCAATGATCCTATACAGGAAGTGAAGCAGTTAAAGAAATCTGCAGCTACAGAGTAGTGTTTAATCAATGTCCACCTTCTTTGGTGTGAAGGTCCTGGGAGGACAGAGCTTCTCTCCCGGCCTCCCACCCCAGAGATAAGCTCATCATCCCAACCACCGCTGGGGTGGGCTTTGCTGCAGTCAAGACGATGCTTTGTTATCTCTCTCTGGTTCCCCCACTTTTAAAAATGGCATTTGCTCTCATTTGGAACACTTGGAAGAGATAAAATGAGAGGCAACTCTGGAAGAATCCGGACGGAGGGTCTGGGGGAGCGGCAGCCCTCACACGCCACCTCACCTCGATAGCAGTCACTAAAGGGTGCCAGGGAACACAGTTTGAAAACTGTTGCTCTGAAACAGTGGATGTCCAGTAAGATCGCTTGGGGAGCATTTAAAAAGTTCTTATGGCCAAAACCGGTTTGGCTCAGTGGATAGAGCGTCAGCCTGTGGACTGAAGGGTCCCAGGTTCCATTCCGGTCAAGGGCATGTACCTTGGTTGCGGGCACATCCCCAGTTGGGGGCGTGCAGGAGGCAGCTGGTTGATATTTCTCTCTCATCGATGTTTCTAACTATCTCTTTCCCTTCCTTTCTGTAAAACATCAATAAAATATATTAAAAAAAAAAACAAAAAACAAGTTCTTATGGCCCAGCCAGTATGGCTCAGTAGTTGAGCATCAACCTATGAACCAGGAGATCACGGTTCACTTCCGAGGAAGGCCACAAGCCCAGGTTGCAGGCTTGATTCCAACTGTAGAGTGTGCAGTAGGCAGCAGGTCAATGATTCTCTTATCATTGATGTTTCTAGCTCTCCCTCCTTCTACCTTCCTCTCTAAATTTAATTTTAAAAATATTAAAAAATAAAAATTTGTTACGCTGGGCTTCATTTCCAGAGCCCATGATTTAATTGGGTTAAAGTAAGACCTGGGCATCAGGATTTCCTGGGGAAACCTCCAGGTTATTGGATGGAGCAGGAAGACGGGTAACCATTACCTTGGACAATGACTAAGAGGTCAGGCCAAGCCGGGACAAAAGCTTACATCTGCCACAAATAAAGAATGACACCATGCAGGGGTGGCCCAGAGTTTGGCTGGCTTTTCCAAGGTGTCTCTGAACCCTGAGGCCCAGATGGATCTTGATTTTTCCTTTGGGACTTTGCTTTCCAGAGCATTTCCTAAATAGTTTTCATCTCCTAGTAAGGAATTTTGTTGTTAAAAGGTTACATTAGCCGAAACCGGTTTGGCTCAGTGGATAGAGCGTCGGCCTATGGACTGAAAGGTCCCAAGTTCAATTCCGGTCAAGGGCATGTATCCTGGTTGAGAGCACATCCCCAGTAGGGGGCGTGCAGGAGGCGGCTGATTGATGTCTCTCTCTCATCGATGTTTCTAACTTTCTATTTCTCTCCCTTCCTCTCTGTAAAAAATCAATAAAATCTATTAAAAAAAAAAAGTTACATTAGCTGAAACCTCTCAGTGGATAGAGCGTCGGCCTGCGGACTGAAAGGTCCCAGGTTTGATTTTGGTCAAGGGCATGTATCTGGTTGCGGGCACATCCCCAGTAGTGGGCATGCAGGAGGCAGCTGATCGATGTCTCTCTCTCATCAATGTTTCTGACTCGCTATCCCTCTCCCTTCCTCTCTGTAAAAAATCATTCTTTTTTAAAAAAGGTTACATTAGTAAATGCTCCAGAAGCTACTGCTGTTTTAAAGTTGTGCATGGAAAAGGAGCTGTGTAATCTAGCTGCCAAACTGGGGGTTTGAGGGTGGCAGCAGATGACAGGCCTGACAAGCTCAGTGCCCAAAAGTAAGCGCACAGGAGGGTCTGATCACAAATTCCTCACGGGCAGTCCTAACAGGTGGTCACAGCCAAGCCTGCAGCTCCCTGCGCAAAGGTCAGTCTTGACCTTCAGTGAGCTCTGTCCACTGTTCTCAGGCATCCGTAATATACCTTCGAAATTTCAGAGTAATTTTTTTTCTTTTTTTTTTCTGTGAATCCTCACCTGAAGATATTTTTCCATTTATTTTAGAGTAGAGTGAAGAGAGGGAGGGAAGGAAGAAAGGGTGGACAGAGGGAGGGACAGAGAGATGAGAGAGGCACATGGATTGTACGTGCCCTTGACCAGGAATAGAACCTACTGAAGAGTTAAAAATTCTCAAAGTTAAGAATAGAGTGGAAATTTCCAGAGTGCTGTAACCCAGGTGCAGGTTGTTAGTGTAACCCAGGTGCAGGTTGTTAGTGTGTGTGGTGAAGACAGCCTGTAGAACCCAGAGATAACCAATAACTGCCAGCCGCATCCTGTTATCGTAATACTATAAAAATACCCTGTAACTTGGTTCGGGGCTCTCAGCCTCTGCTCTGCTTTCAGAGTATGTTGTGAGCCCCAGCATGCTGGTGAATAAACCCTTTGCTGTTTGCATGAGAACGTCTCTTGGAGCCTTCCTTTGAGCGGCAAGCGTTTCGACCCTAACACTACAACCCTTCAATGTGCGGGCCGATACTCTAACCCAGTGGTTCTCCACCTTCCTAAGGCCGCGACCCTTGCAGACAGTTCCTCATGTGGTGGTCACCCCCAACCATGAAATTTTGCTACTGTTATGCACCGTGATGTAAATATCTGCATTTTCCCATGGTCTTAGGCGACCCCTGTGAAAGGGTCATTCGACCCCCAAAGGGGTCGCGACCCACAGGTTGAGAACCGCTGCTGTAATCACTAGCATACAGGCCAGGATCAGAGTAATAATCTTTTCTTACCCCTCAAAGGTACAACTACAGGCTCCAGAGCACCAGACCAGAGAACTCCTCACTATTATCTCGTTCCCTGAACACCCATCCGCATGTGCTGTGAATGTTAATTATTAACTACTGTGTACTCATCAATGTAAAAAAAGGGAATTTTTCTCCATTTTGCTTTTTATCCAGTCTCAGAGATTTCCTGCCTTGCTTTCCTCCTGCCCCCTCAACCTACCACCGATTAACTTCATGGAACCTTCCTTACGTCTCCTTCTTTGATTCTAATGTATAAAACAAGCTGCAAAACTGCCATTCTCCAGAGCATTTTCTCAATCCATTGAGATTTTGCTTCCAGGCATATCCTGAGAATTTGGCTCAAATAAACTCTTAAAAGACTTTGCTACAGGCTGGACATTCTTTTTTTTTTTTTTTTAATATATATATTATTGATATTTTACAGAGAGGAAGGGAGAGGGATAGAAAGTCAGAAACATGGATGAGAGAGAAACATCGATCAGCCGCCTCCTGCACGCCCCCCACTGGAGATGTGCCCGCAAGCAAGGTACATGCCCCCAACCGGAATTGAACCTGGGACCTTTCAGTCCGCAGGCCGATGCTCTATCCACTGAGCCAAACCGGTCTCAGCAGGACATTCTTTTGTCAACAAATCCACACACTTAGATTGTTTTGTGAGTCGGCCTCTCGTGAGTTTCATCCAGGTAAGTGAAGCAATAAAAGCAAAACCACGAGTCTGCGATGGGAATTTGGAATAGAGTGTATTTTTTAACCTTATGTAGCTCACTTTTCAGAAGAGCTAAATGTATTTGGATAACACTGGTTAATAAATTACATACATTTTAGACGAGGTTTTCATGTGCTAAGATCCCTGGAAGATAAGAGGGCCGGAAACCAAGATGCCTCGTTCAAGTCAGAGTTTCTATAATTCTCAGTCATAAGCAGAATTGGAAGACGGACATTCCTAATAAGGGAAGACAGCTGGTAGAATGTGCTGAGACTTGAACTTCCAGAGACACTTCTCTGTGACCCGAAGAAAAATAATGTTACGTAATTGTAACCACGATGACAGTTTCAGGGCAATTTCCCTGCGGGGGGCCTTGCCTTCATGGTGGGACTCGGCCCTGAGGAACTGATGGGATCTGTTGGGTTAGAGCCGATCGCTCTGCAAGATCCACAGACCCTGTGGCTACACATGCGTGCTTTTCCCCAAAAGCAAACTTCCTGTGTTTTCCTCCTTTCCCCGCTCCCAGAGGTCCGAGGCGGAATAGTTCAAGTACGTAGGGTGTTTGCAGAAGGCAGTTCTTGCCTACGCTGAGGGGAGAATGAAGTCTAAACGATGACGTTTGTTTAAACAACTTCCTCATTTTTAATCATCTACCTGGCCATATGTTTGGCCCAAGCGGTCATAATTCTTGAAATGCGTTATGAATTGCTTTTTGCTGTTAATACTCATTATTTTCTGGATATTGAGAATTATATAACTATAAAGAGTTTTTCCTCCCTTTTAGTTTTTCTACTCTCTGATTCCCAGCTTTAAAAAAAAAAAAATGCCACTCAGTAGGAGACTGGCCTGACATTCAGCCGCCGTGATGCCAGGTCTCTGGAATGCTGTGTGGTTCTGTGACTTCCATGGAATTCAATCCCCGCTTATCAAGGGCTCCCACTTACAGTATGTTAATACCATATGTTGGAAAATGCAGGGGGAAAAAGTCCGACAGGCTCTTACCACTACATTGTAAGTTAGCCTTTGAAAACAGTAATTAGCCAAAACCAGTTTGGCTCAGCGGATAGAGCGGCGGCCTGCGGACTGAAAGGTCCCAGGTTCAATTCTAGTCAAGGGCATGTCCCTTGGTTGCGGGCACATCTCCAGTAGGGGGCGTGCAGGAGGCGGCTGATGGATGTTTCTCTCTCATGGATGTTTCTAACTCTCTATCCCACTCCCTTCCTCTCTGTAAAAAATCAATAAAATATATTTTAAAAATAAAATAAAATAGATTAAATGTTTTTGTTTTTTTTTTAAAGAAAAAGAGAATAGTAATGCATAGCAGAGAGAAACGCTCTGCTGCAGGCTTAGCTGGTTAGCAGCCACTGTTCGGTTGGGGCTGAGAGGAAGCAGTGGTTTTAGGAAGGTGTTGAGGATGAGGCAGGGAGGGCACCGAACCCTGGCATCCTCCCCCCCGCCCCTACCCCCCCCTGTACCGCCTCCTCTGTGCTGAGAACTGCTCTTTTGTGATATGGTCCCCAGCTGCTACTCTGCTGGGTGTGAGCCTGCGTTTCTGAGCCAGACACTTCGGATTCATGGCTGAGCTTTTCACCTGGCTTCTCCCTGCCCCTTCAGCTCCCTGTTGTAGGAGTCACATGGTTAGACATGCCCGACTCCCAACGCCAACCTAGACCCTGACTCTGGTGGTGCCTCAGTTCCCCACTTCCGTCTTTCGGTGGGGGGTGGAAGGGACATACAGTAATTCTCAAACATCTATTTAAAAATTATTCTCCTACTACACAATGGAATTCTATGCTGCCGTTAAAAAGAAGGAATTCTTGCCATGTGCAGCAACCTGGATGGAACTGGAGAGCCTTATGCTTAGTGAAATAAGCCAGTCAATGAAGGAGAAGCATCACATGATCTCACTCATTTGTAGAGAATAAAGAACATTGTAAACTGATGAACAAAAGGATAGACACAGAGGCAGTAAAGCATCAAATAGACTGTCAAATTACAGCAGGAAGATTAAGGAGAGGTGGGGTAGATAAGAGATCAACCGAAGGACTTGTATGCATGCATATAAGCATAACCAATGAACACAGACACTGCGGGGTTGGGGTATGCCTGGGAGTGGGGGGGGGGGGGAAATGGGAAGTTATGTATACATATAACACAATTAAAAATAAAAAAATAAAAATTATTCTCCTACAAAAGAATGGCAAGACACTAAATATTTTAGGACTGAAGGATCTTGGTAAGGAACAGAGTCACAGCTGCTGGCTGTCTGATGGGGGTGACCCAGGGGGCGTGACCCTGAACCCTCTCCCCACCCCACCCTGCACACTAGGGGTTTCCCGGCAGGGCTCTTGGAACCGCGTTGAGCTGCCTGCGGTGGAGTGAATGGGAGCCTTGGCAGCTCTGGGCAGCAGCTTTAATCCTGCTGAAGACAAGGTCCGACTTCCCCCATGGCGAGATGGAAGGAAGTGGGACCTTGGAAGGGAACCCCTCCATCTTACGTCATCAATAAAGCTTTCCATGATACCTCATCCTCCCTTGGGGCCTCAGGAATTTTTTTCCCCATGCACTCCAAGGACTTCACTTCTGGTAAGAAGGGGGGACACAGAGAGCGCCCCACCAGTAACAAAAGGACAGGAAAGAAAAGCCTCCCGTTTGGTGCACGGAATTATGTTGTCAACAGAATTCAAGTGTTGTGCATTGAATTGGGGGCATTGCATTTAGGCTTATACTTAGAATTGTGAAGTATAAATTGTTGAAACCGGTTTGGCTCAGTGGATAGAGCATCAGCCTGAGGACTGAAAGGTCCCAGGTTTGATTCTGGTCAAGAGCATGTATCTTGGTTGGGGGCACATGCCCAATAGGGGGCGTGCAGGAGGCGGCTGATCAATGTCTCTCTCATTGATGTTTCTAATTCTCTATCCCTCTCCCTTCATCTCTGTAAAAATCAATAAAAATATATTTTTTAAAAAGAATTGTGAAATCTAGAGATTTTGAGGGAAAGTATTTCTTTTCAAAATGTACATTGGTTGGAAAATGGAAAAAAGCCAAATGTAATCAGAAAAGAAAAGAAAAAAAAAGGAGGGGAAAGGAACTACAGAATCATAAGGAACCATCTGGTTTGTTTTTGAGAAAGAAAAGGACCTAAGATATGCTGGTGTCCCTGGCTTGAATGGCCTTTTCCACATTCCTTTCACCTGGCAGGTTTCTTAGCGGTCAGCTCTGGTAACATTCTTTGAAAAAACACAGCGCCAAGAGAATGGCCCGGGAAAGGGTTAGAAAAAGAGAAAACAGCAAAAGCTGCACAGGACTAGAGGAGCAGAGCACCTTTTTCTGGTTGGTCCTTTAAGAGAAATTCAAAGGAAAACTAATACAATCTATTGTAGTATAACATCCTTTTCCCTAGAATTTGGTTGCCTCCCTCTCCCAAAGCATCTCTCCTGAGTTTACTGTTTTGAGGAATGGCTGTCCCACTCTTCCTAATATTTTAAAATATCTACTTTCACCCTAGCCAGTATGACTCAGTAGATAGAGCGTCAGCTTGAAGACTGAAGGGTCCCAGGTTCGATTCCGGTCAAGGGCACGTACCTCAGTGGCAGGCTCCTCCCTGGCCCAGGCCCTGCTCAGGGCTCGTGCAGGAGACAACCAATGGATGTGTTTCTCTCACAACGACATTTCTCTCTGTCTTTCCCTCTCTCTCCCACTCTTTCTTTTTTTTAAAAAAATACATTTTATTGATTTTTTTTACAGAGAGGAAGGGAGAGGGATAGAGAGTTAGAAACATCGATGAGGGACATTGATCAGCTGCCTCCTGCACGCCCCCTACTGGGGATGTGCCCGAAATCAGATACATGCCCTTGACTGGAATTGAACCTGGGACCTTTCAGGCCGACGCTCTATCCACTGAGCCAAACCAGTTTTGGCTCTCTTCCACTCTTTCTAAAAATCAATGGAAAAATATCCCCAGGTGAGGATTTTAAAAAATAAAATAGCTGAAACCGGGTTGGCTCAGTGGATAGAGGGTCAGCCTGCAGACTAAGGGGTCCCAGGTTCGATTCTGATCAAGGGTATGTGCCTTGGTTGTGGGCACATCCCCAGTGGGGGGAGTGCAGGAGGCACTGATGGATGCTTCTCTCTCATTGATGTTTCTGATTGTCTGTCCCTCTCCCTTCCTCTCTGTAAACAATCAATGGAATATATTTAAAAATAAATAAATAAAATAAAATATATACTTTCTACTAACATTGTGGTTTTCCCTGCAATGCTTCCTAGGGGAAACATATTTTTGAAAGATTTCCTTACTTGATTATTATCTGCAAAATACATAGCAAAGACAATTATTTTTATGTCAGCACCTGATAATACTATATGAAATGGAGCTGCACACTATTCTACGCGGGAATTCCAGCCTCTGGGGCACAGGAAAGCAAGCGCCAGCGCCAGGAAGATGAACAATGTGAGGAGAGGACTCCTAAGACTCATAGCTGCTGCTACTCATTTTTCAGACAGAAAGAGCAAGGTCTGTAACAATTCCTTTGCCCTGTTTTAGAAAACCTCAGAATGTTTGTGACACCCACACCTGCTTCCTGAGGGGTTTGCTATGGTGGTCGTGTCCTCTGTCTCATTCTGACAGACTAGAATGGGCATTGAGAGCCGGGCAATCAGCCCCAGCATTTGGGTACCGGCCTGGCAGCGGCCTCGCATGAAAACTCTGTGCAACGGAGCGCCACCGATTGGCTGGACAGGTTGGGACTTTGAATATGAGACAGAGAGCGTCACAGTTTGGGTGACTGAACAGAAGACAGAAGATCCGTGGAGAAAAGAAAGCCAAGTGGACACTGAGAGGCTGCCGAAGGACTGATGTGGGGAGAAGAGAGGGGAGTAGTGGGGTGAAGGGGAAGGGAAGGGTGGTGGAGGGCGTCCATGGGGAAAAGGGAGACATCTGTAAGACTTTCAAAAATAAAGACACATTTTTTAAAAGAAGAAGAATAGAAAGGGAAAGGGATGAAATGTGTAAATTGCCAGTCGTAAAAACAGTCTCAGGGATGTAAAGTACAGCATAAAGAATATGGTCAATAACACTGTAATAACTATGTATGATATTATGGTGTTGGATGGCAATAGACTTATTGGGGTGCTCACTTTGTAAGGCATATAAATGTCTAATCACTATGTTCTACACTGAAACTAATGTAACACTATATGTCAATTATAATTGAAAAATAAAAAAATTATTTAAAAAAGACATTAGTAGCCAAAACCGATTTGGCTCAGTGGATAGAGCATTGGCCTGCAGACTGAAAGGTCCCAGGTTTGATTCCGGTTAAGGGCTTGTATCTTGGTTGCAGGCACTTCCCCAGTGGGAGATGTGCAGGAGGCAGCTGATCGATGTCTCTCATCGATGTTTCTAACTCTTCCTCTCTCTTCCTTTTTGTAGAAAATCAATAAAATACATTAAAAAATAAAAAACTTTAATAAAATAAAAAATATATTAGTAATTCGTTGCCAGAGCAAAGTAAGCAGAGAATGGCTGAGTCACCAAGACTGCAGGGAAGGGAAGTAGGTAGGGAAATGCACATGTCTGCTCCTGAGACGACAAGGGAGAGGGGAGGATTTTCTGGTTTCTGTTCTCCCACGAAGCCTCACTATTGTGCCCCAGCATATCCTCCCAATAAACCCCCAAGACTTGACACAACGCCACCCTAAAGGGGTCTGGCTAACACAATCTGGCTCCATGAGGAAATTTAGGTTCCATTTCAAATATTTTCCATAACAAATGGAAATGATTAATTTTAGGTCTAAATAGCATTTCTTAATAAAACTGTTACTCTACATGAGTTTGAAAACCATCGAATATATTTTTGTGTAACTAAGAAGATTTTTTTAGATCTCAGATCAGAGAGAGAGGTATAATTGCATTTTCTATTTAGCCTTATAATAAACTGGAAGACATATACTGACATGCCTATTTGGTTAAGGGAAATGCAGTATCTAGTAATTTGATTAGCTATTTAATGCCTGCATTTTATAATCACAGTTGACTCCGGTGTAGCAAGAATGACTCTCCTGCAATTTTCTACAATCATATAAATAGTGGAAAAATAAATAAAGGGTTTCAACAAAATTACCAAGATGAATTCACTGTCTATTGTTGAATAAGAATTTGGATATTATCCTGTCCAGAATTTCATTGCAGTTCAAATCTTGTTATTGGGAGCAACCAGACATGTTTGGATTTTCAATATAGTAGTAAACACTGTTGAAATATGGGCCTTAAAGTGGGAGGGGAAGAGTAGACTTTCATTTGGAGATGAATGTGGACTACCACCCTCTTCTGGAGAGAATAGGAAGAGCAACAGTGTACAGATGTGTGGTAAGATCTTTAAACATTTTCTAAATTCACTTCAGTAAGGAGTAACATATGTCTACAATATTCTGGTTTGCCATTCAGTCACATGTAACATATGTCTACAGCGTTCTAGTGGGCCAAACCCTAAGAATACCTGGAATTATTATTCCCTTTGAAAAGCTTACAGACGTGATGGGGAAATGAAATTTCCCAGAAATGAAAGAAAACTTTAATGGATAATACAATGAAGTATCAAATCAAACGACGTTTGTATATATTACCATGACTCAATAAAACTCCGTATTATTCTATTCTTTGTAAAACACTCTTGTTTTCGTTAGATGAGGGGTAGAAATATATATAAAAAAGAAACTGCCCAACCAGCATGGCTCAATGGTTGAGTGTCGACCTATGAACCAGGAGGTCTTGGTTCAATTTTCAATAAGGGCACATGTCCAGATTGCAGGCTCAATTTCCAATGTGTGTGTGTGGGGGGGTGGGGGTGGGGGGAGGAAGGAAGAAGGGAGGGATGGGCATGTAGGAGGCAGCCCATCAATGATTCTCTCTCATCATTAATGTTTTCTATCTCTCTCTCCCTCTCCCTTCCTCTATGAGATCAATATAAAATATATAAATTTTTAAAAATGTTTTCTTTGAGTATTCTCTCTCAGCACTAGGAAATTCTTTGACATCTTTTTTCTTTCTTTCTTCGTAGATAATTACCTATATAGTTAATAACTTTTTATATTAAACTTTGCTTGTTGAAATGATTGTATGGTTTCTGTCTCTTGACTGGGCCCTCACTGATTGTCCTTTAGGAAAAGCACACTAGCCAAAACCGGTTTGGCCCAGTGGACAGACCATCGGCCTGTGAACTGAAAGGTCCCAGGTTCGATTTCAGTCAAGGGCACATACCTTGGTTGCGGGCATATCACCATAGGGAGATATGCAAGAGGCAGCTGATCAATGTTTCTCTCTCATCAATGTTTCTAACTCTCTATCCCTCTCCTTTCCTCTCTGTAAAAAATAAATTAAAAGAAAAGAAAAAAAGCACACCTCTCTGAAAATGTCTAATCAAGTCAGATTTGAATGTCCCCGTTGAGGTGTTAAATCAGGGCTTCTGAGTGCAAACCTGGACAGAGATTGCAATTCATGGCATGGAGCTGCCAATACTCTGTGACTTAGGAGTTTTTGGCCTCAAAGCATTTGAATAACTTGAATAAATTCAGCCCTGGCAGTTTTGTGCATTCAGATCAGAATTAGAACAAAAGAAATGATTAATGTGATTTGCTGGAACCCTTCTGTATAGACTCACCTCTCATCTCAAATAGAGCACTTTAGAAATAAGAATGATTCCCTAGTTTGTTTGTTTGTTTTAAAAATAAAAACCCTCTGCTATTGAGATTCCTTTCTGGATTATATTCCTAAATCTTGCTCTAGAGTCCATGCTTACAACATTTAGATTTCCTTTCCTGCTGTAGGCATTTTCTTTTCCTTTTTTTTTTTTTGCCTCCTATGAACATTTCCTTTCCATTATTTCTTTGATTTTATATCACTCTCACACACAAAATCATTGTTTATAGCATCTAAATAATGCAAAGTTTCAATGTATGCTATCAAAAGGAAAATACCTCATTTTTGCTTTCCAGAATTTCCAACATGTACAACATATTGGGTTTTGATGTTTTCATCTAAAGATCAGAATTTCAAGTTTTAAAAGTATTTTTATATTTTGACCATATTTTGTGTTGTGTTTTAAAATTTCCTTCTACTATGACAATGCCAATGATGTGATGTTTATACTGGAAAATTATAAAGTCCCTCTCTGTCCCTCAGCACAGCCATCCTAATGACATTGGCCTGACAGAAGCTTTCTCAGATTCGCTGAAACCGGTGTGGCTCAGTGGATAGAGTGTCTGCCTGCGGACTAAAAGGTCCTGGGTTCGATTCCGGTCAAGGACATGTACCTTGGTTGTGGGCACATCCCCAGTAGGGGGGTTGCAAAAGGCGGCTGATCGATGTCTCTCTCTCATCAATGTTTCTAACTCTCTATCCTTCTCCCTTCCTCTCTGTAAAAAAATCAATAATATATATATATAAAGCTTTCCCAGCTTTGATGAACAGAGTCCATGCTGGGTGGAGCAGCTGTTAACACTGTTGGGGACTAGAAAGTATGACTGTTTTGGAGGAGACCTGGAAAATCACACACCAGGATGCCCAGCTATTCATAATTAGAGTTCGGTGTCCAGATTTTAGGTAGAGAAAGCAATCCCTGAAATGCAGGAGAACTTTCGCTGATCTCATCGACCAGATCTGGAAACCGAGTTTCAGCCAGGCTCAGCGATTTCTCAGTGTCACACGGAGGGGATGAGGACTCTTCCCTTGTCATCTCTGCCGCATGGGACATGGTTACACCACCGCACTGAATCTGAGGAAGGTCCGAGCTCCTTGTGTTTAAGTTACTTTCAAAAGACAACAGTATCCTGGTTCTGGTCAAGCCTCGCCTTTATGGTCATTTTGATTTTAATGATCAAGTTTATCTCTAATTAGCTTCTCCTAATAATCAGACTTCATCATAAATGTGTTCGGAAACCATGACAAATATTTCTATGTATCTAAGGAGGTGTTTTTTAGACCTTAAGCCAGAGAGAGGTACAATTGCATTTTCTACTTGTCCTTATAACAAACAGAAAGAGATTTGTTCTATTATATTATAGTTAAACTCTCTAATATTTCATTATTACAACTAAAATCAGCCAAGGTAACTGTACCGCAAATTCCACATTTTCATTTTTCTCAAAACAATGACCATAACAGGAGAAAATCATCAAAGGCATATTTTAGAGGAACAATTATATATTTTTTAAAAGCACTGGAATCAGGTCAGAGAAATAAAATGTAAGCTGGCTTGCTTACCCGTCTACGGTGATGTCATCTAAGTCTCAATTACATCATCAGTAAAATGGGGCTAATGAGAGATGCTCTCTACTTCACAAAGCTCTTGTGAGGAAAAAGTAGATAATAGGTGGGAATTACTAGTAATCTCTGATTACTAGTTTTTTTAAAATATCATTTTATAATGCTAACAACTTGTTATATGTCTTATTTAAAACTTGTATTTTGAGACAATCACCATAAAAAAGCAGAATTAAATATGATAAAAATCACAATTTAAAAATGAATAACTGCCCTAACCGGTTTGGCTCAGTGGATAGAGCATCGGCCTGCGGACTCAAGGGTTCCCAGTTCAATTCTGGTCAAGGGCATGTACCTTGGTTGCGGGCATATTCCCAGAGTGGGGTGTGCAGGAAGCAGCTGATCGATGTTTCTATCCCTCTCCCTTCCTCTCTGTAAAATAATCAATAAAATATATTAAAAAGAAAGAAAGAAAAGAAAGTGAACTCCTTTGTTCAGAGGGTTAAATATCCCAAATTTAATAAATTAATTAATTAAAATAAAAAAAATTAAAATGAATATCTTTTTGTTTGTGGGTAGTTGAAATATTGGGGGGCTCCCTTTGTAAAGTCTGTGATTGTCTAACCTCTATGCTGTACACCTGAAGCTAAAAGAAAATAATATTGGATGTGAATTATAATTGAAAAAATAAAATACCTTCTAATGTTGCAGGAAGATGACTTTAGAATTAGCCTGCCACCCCTTTTTTTATACGAAATATAAGGCTGACTGAAAGGTGGTTGTTTTTTTATCAATAATTTGGCCTCTGTCCTGGGATTTGTTTTTATACCACCAGATGGTGCAATTTGAGGCCTAACGCCTGTCCAGAGAAATTGTCAGGAGCTTCGTGACAGAGTTCCGTTCCCTTTGGAAAAGGCAGAGTGAGGAAAACGCGAGAGGCGGGTGTGAGTAGTACACGAAGTGACATGATTGTCCTCTCCCAGAGGCAAGGAGTGTAGAGTGTAGACCGTGAGATCAGGAGACCTGTTCCCACGTGTAGTCTTTCACTAACCAGCTCTTGGATGACTCACTTCCCTCATCTGGACCCGGGCTGCTTCTTCTTTCTCTGCTTCCCTCTCTTCTCTGTAACCAGGACAGAGACCACGACATGCAGATGCGAAGTGTCCCGTCTAAGAGCGTGGTCTGGGAGGGCAGTCCAACAAATCACAGCCATGGGGTCCTACTCCTGTCCCTGCTGTACCCCATAGGCAGCCCCAAGCCTCCTCTGATCTTGCCAGCTTCCCTATAAAACCGACTCCCACATCTGACATCCACCTCCTCTGAGCAGAGACTACAAGCATGGATGAGACAAGGCAACCAAAGAACTGGGCCCGTTAATGGAAGCTAATTATAAGCAAAGCACCAGTGGCGAGGACCTACGAAATCCTGACCCTTCATCTGTGTTCCATGCTCCCGAGCTGGGTGACATCATTCCCACATGTGAGGGAACGTTTTGCCGGAGAAGTGGACATCATGAAGGGAGAGGAAACCGGGCCTTTGAAGGAAAGTGCAAAGACCAGGAAACGACGCGTCTGCACCAAAGAAGAGTGAGGGTGGCAAACCTCATTAATGAGGAAGCTGGCAATAGGAGTGGAGTTTTGGATGCATTTTGAGTTGATTTCTGTGTATGCTCCAGGATAAGGTCCAGTTCCATTCTTTTGTGTGTGGACATCCAGTTTTCCCAGAACCGTTTGTGAAAGGAATTATCCTCTCCCCTTTGCTATATTCAAAGGTGAAAAACTGCAAGCTTTACTCCTACTCCACACGGTACTAGAAGTTCTAGCCAGATCAGATAGGTAAGAAGAAAGAAATAAAAGGCATCCACGTTGGAGAGAAAGATGTAAAATTACCTTTTTGCAGATGATATGGTCTTATAGGTAGAAAATCCTAACGACTACACACACACACACACACACACACACACACACACAGAAACTGTTAAAACTAAAATGATTTCAGAAAAGTTGCAGGATACAAAATCAACAAACAAAAATGAGCTGTGTTTCTATTTACTAATAATAAACTATTCGAAAAAGAAATTAAGGAAAGAATCTTATTGTAATAGCACACACACACACAAAAAGGATAAAATACCTAGGAATAAACTTAACTAAGGAGGTAAAAGACTGACTTAC
This sequence comes from Lasiurus borealis, assembly GCA_004026805.1. Classification (NCBI taxonomy): domain Eukaryota; kingdom Metazoa; phylum Chordata; class Mammalia; order Chiroptera; family Vespertilionidae; genus Lasiurus; species Lasiurus borealis. Next base: position 27,141 of record PVJN01005631.1, on the reverse strand, counting down.
TGGAAACTATAAAACACTGATGAAAGAAATCAGATATAAACAAATGGAATGACATCCTGTGTTCATGGATTGGGTAACTTAATATTATTCAAATATCCATACTACTCAAAGTGATCTATAGATTTAATATAGTTCCCATCAATAATCCAATGGCACATTTTACAGAAATAGGACACAACCATCTACATTTATATATTGTGAACATTTACTTTTCATCAACATAGCTCATATTCTTGTAGCATTGCCCATAGAACTGGGCATTGCCCATAGAACTGAAATACATAAAAATGTATTTCATTTTTCAAACTATTGCTTCAGGATCTTAATCATGGGCAAATAGGGAAGAGAGAACAAAATTTAACCTGTTTAGTAGTGTAGTAAACTCACTACACTCAGAGTAGAAAGCCTAGATTTTAATTTCAACTATATATGATTCACTAGCCCTGAAATAATACAAGTAAGAGTAACAATAAGTGGGGAAATGTTGCATTTGGATTGTTTTTTAATGTACAACATTTTTCACATATAGTAGTATATAATGTTTATCTAATTCTTTCTGAGGCTCAGTTTGCTGATCTGGAAAGTGAGCATAAGAACTCCTAGTCTGCCTGCTTCACAGGAACACCTTAACGATGAAAGACAAAAAAATATGCCAAACTGCATTTAGAATCACAAACCGCTATGTAGAACCATTATTGACACTAATGTGAGAGTCAATAGGACAATGGATGACCCCCGGGAGGTCACGAGAGAAAAAAATGGGACTGCCAAAACCAGTCTGGCTCAGTGGATAGAGCGTCGGCCTGCGGACTGAAAGGACTCAGGTTCGATTCCGGTCAAGGGCACTTATCTTGGTTGCGGGCACATCTCTAGTGGGGGGTGTGCAGGAAGCAGCTGATCTTCTCTCTCATGGATGTTTCTAACTATCTCTCTCCCTTCCTATCTGTAAAAAAAATAAATAAATAAAATATATTTTAAAAAAGAAATAAATGGGGCTGACTAACCTGGCCAATTGTAAAAACATGGAGGCAGCATCCCTGGACCGCATGGACATCTCTTAGTCATGCATCCTTTCTAGATCGCTCACAATAGACAAGCACGGAATTCTGGCTAAGGATGCATTTCCCGCTCTCCTCTTCTGTCAGAAACTTCCAGAGGACTCCCAGCCGCCTCTCAGGGCTGTGCCGGTTCTTAGAACACAGTCACGTACAGGGAGCTTTCTTCTTCTCTCGGGAAGACATCTGTCCTGGAATGAAGTGGCTACCTCGTTCTCTGACGCAGGCCGAGGCTACCTCCTTCCCGGTGCTGAGCGTGGTCTCATAAAGACCTTGGTTCTGGGCCTGTGAGCGGCGAGGCTGCCTCATCCCACTGCCCTCCTGTTTACCCTCTCACAGCGTTTTCCCCATGAGGGACACGTACCATTTGGCCAGAAAAATCGATAGACGCTTAAATGCCTGGCAGCATTTGTCTGTGTCCACCAGACCTTTCTCTCTGGGCGGAAATAAAATGCTTTTTGATCGGAATCCTCCCTCTTCGCACCTAATAGTGGACACAGATGGAACCTCTTCAATCAGAGCAGAAAACCACCCAACGCGGGACGCATCAGAGGACTTCAAACCGCATCGACGGCGCTGAAAGTGCTCTCACCTGGGCAATGATGTCTGTGATCTCTGAGTAACTGTGGCAGCGCCCCACGCAAGACCGAGCCAGGAAGTCTTCCACCAGCCGCGTCCCGATGCCGTACCCCCTGCGGAGGCAGGAGAGGCTGTGTCTGGCAGTTACAGCTGAGTGCTTAACGCTAAGTGGGCCAGGGTTTCAGAATGGACCCATCTAGGTAGCACTTACTGACTGGATTACACACTAACCCTAACGTGGCAAGTCAAATGGCTCTTTAACAGTGGGCTTCCTGTTTGTCCCGCAGACCACAGAAACAGAAGGCCACAGGCCCTGGCCGGGTAGCTCAGTGGGTTGGAGAGTTGTCCGGATACACCTAGGTTGCAAGGTCCATCTCCAGTCAGGGCACATGCAAGGATCAACCAATGAATGCATAAATGAGTGGAGCAACAAATCTCTTTCTCTTTCTCTCTCTTCCTCCCTCTCTCTGTGCCTCTCTCTCCCCCTCCTCTCTCTGAAAAAAGAAAGAAAGAGAGAGAGAGAAAGAAAGAGAGAGAGAAGAAAGGAGGGAGGGAGGAAGGGAGAGAGTTAGGAAGAGAGGGAGGGTGGGAGGGAGAGAGGAAAAGAGAGAGGGAGGAAGGGAGGGAGGAGGGAGGGAGGAAGGAAGAAAGGAAGGAAGGGAAAGAGATAGAGAGAGAGAGAGAGAGAAAGAAAGAGAGCCGAGACCGGTTTGGCTCAGTGGATAGTGTCGGCCTACGACTGAAAGGTCCCGGGTTCGATTCTGGTCGGGGGCATGTACCTTGCTTGTGGGCACATCTCCAGTGTGGGGTGTGCAGGAGGCGGCTGGTCGATGTCTCTCTCTCACCGATGTTTCTGACTTTCTATCCCTCTCCCTTCCTCTCTGTGAAAAATCAATAAAATATATTTTTTAAAAAACAGAAAGAGAGAGAGAGAGAGAAAGGAAAAAAGAAAGAAGGAAAGAGCAACACACCCAGGGAATATTAACTAATCTACCAGCCAAGGGATGTGAGGAGTCGGGGATGGCCCAAACTCGGCTTTGCACCCTAAAGGTGAGTAAGGGTGGTTGGTGTTTGCCGCCTAATGTTTCTCATTAGCAACTCACTTTCTCATCATTAGCTATTGAGAATGAGGGTCAGCTGACTCGTTGTCTGCTACAGGTGTGGTACCCAGATGCTCATTCTTCTCTTAGCAGAGTTATTTTTTTAAAATATATTTTATTTATTTTTCACAGAGAGGTAGGGAGAGGGACAGAAAGTTAGAAACATCAATGAGAGAGAGACATCGATCAGCCGCCTCCTGCACGCCCCCTACTGGGGATGTGCCTGCAACCAAGGTACATGCTCTTGACCAAAATCGAACCTGGGACCTTTCAGTCCGCAGGCTGACGTTCTATCCACTGAGCTAAACCGGTTTTGGCAAAATGTGAAGCTAAAAGAGAGCCAAGTTCAGAAAATTCATTTTTCATTCCGGGGAAACTGAATCGGTGGGACTGGGAGAAAGTATTTGTGTTGGCTCTCCCTCCCCACGAAGAGCGTGAGTGGCACTGGCAGGACAATTGTGAAAGCATGTGATTGCGATGTGATCTGAGGAGGTGGCTAAGATGCTCGCAGACACCTTCAGCGAGATCAGCCTGACCACTTTCAGCGTCGCTAGGAAATATGACCTGAATGGTGGAAATGAGGGAGAACCAGACTTCCTTTGCCAAACCACTGACACAAGACTGGCTTTTCACTTCACAGCCACATGGGCACAAACCAGCGGAACCATTTGAATGGAGCACCCAGCAAGATACAGACGCCAGAGTCTGCAGAGGCAATACTTGCTCCCTCGGGTCTAAGAAGCGGGGAGGCGGATTGATGGGAGAGGGCTCATTCATTCCCTAAATCTGGCGATATTCTATTCATTTTTCCGCGTGGATGGCACTCTTCAATTTAGCTTGCTTGCCTTTCAAGAAAAATGTTTTGTGATTCTAGTCAGGAAGTTCTCACAGAATAGACTTTTAAAAAGCAGAACGTATAGTTCACAGGAATAGTTGTACCAGGATGTTGAAAATAGTTGTGCCAGGATTTTAAAAGTGTTTTCAGTGTTCCTCATTTTCAGGAGTGGCCGCTGGACATAGTAATGGGAGGCCAGAACAGGGTGGTCAGTGCCGTGTGTATGCACACGCATTGCTTTGGCCAAAGGGTATGATGCTTCTGCAAAGTAGGTATTTTGTTTACTTACATATCAGATTAAAAATGTAAGATGCAGGAGCTATTAAAGACATCCAGTGTGAGTTATTGTTTCTCTTACGGCAAGGCCTTTTGGCAGCCTCTCAAAACGTATTCTTTAACTAATGTTTCATTCATATTTGTTAAAAAGTGCACTTAAGTAGTAGCTAACCAGAGTTTGTTTTTTTTTTAGTCAAATAAGGGAAGTTCTGTATTTTCTACCTATGTTCCCCACAACAATGCAAATGTAACATAAGCTAAATAAAATGGTATAAGGAAGGGAGGGGGAGGAGGTATATGTACTGATATATGTAATACTTTAAACAATAAAAAATATTAAAAAAATAAATTAATAAAATAAAATGGTATAACTTCTAGACACGCTATACAGCCTATTTCAGTGTGACCCGAGTGCAAAATTGCTTATGCAGCTCCCACTCTTACTGACAGTTTAGCTGAGGAAGTGCTCCTGACTAATTAAGAAGAAATGAGCCGAAACCGGTTTGGCTCAGTGGATAGAGCATTGGTCTGCGGAGTGAAGGGTCCCAGGTTCGATTCCGGTCAAGGGCATGTACCTTGGTTGTGGGTGCATCCCCAGTAGGGGACGTGCAAGAGGCAGCTGATCCATGTCTCTCTCTCATTGATGTTTCTAACTCTCTGTCCCTCTGTCTTCCTCTCTGTAAAAAAATCAATAAAATATATTAAAATAAAAAGAAGAAATGAAAAAAAGAAGTACATGGATCAAAATAAATATAGGACAATGAAAAGGAACTTTCTAATAGAAAAAAAATAATAAGCGCATAAAAGGGGAGAAAAACCAAGGTTTTGAGAGAAAAAAAATCTTTGATATTTATTTTATGGGGTTTTCTTTTTTCCTATATTCCAACTGAAAATACAGTGAACTCTTTTTAAAAGCTCTAAAATGCTCAACTCAACTAGCTAAATTTCCCATTCAACCTGTCTAATTAAATCTTCTACAGATTTTTCACTCAATGTCCTGTGAGAGCCCTTTTCAGAATCTATAATTAAGAAGTTTAAAAATGTTGACAGATACTTTATTTTTTAATTTTTATCAACTTTAGAAAGAGAAAAGGAGAGAGAGAGAAACATTGATTTGCTATTTCACTTATTTATGCATCCATTTGTTGTTTCTTGCATGTGCCCTGAAACCTTGGCCTATGTGGACAACACTCCAGCTGAGTTACCCTGCCATGGCTGACAGATATTTTATTATGGAGCAGTAACATAATGTTCATATAATTATTCTGAGAAATTTAAAGGCTGAATTTGTGCAAAAGGAATCTCCGTTAATAAAGACAGAAAAAATGAGCTTTATTTAAAATGGGAGAAGTGGGTTCCATTAACATATATACTAAAGGCTCAGTGCACGACATTCATGCACTGATGGGGGGGGTTAGTCCTTCAGCCTGGCCTGGTCCCTCTTGCAGTCCGGGACCCCTTGGGGGATGTCGCCTGCTGGCTTAGGCAGACATCCCCTGCGGAGTCCTTACCGCTGCTGAGGAGGCGAGAGAGGCTCCTGCCACCACCACTGTGCTCACCAGCCGTGAGCCCGGCTACTGGCTGAGCAGTGCTCCCCCTAGTGGTCTGTGCACATCATAGCGACCGGTTGTTCTGCCATTTGGTTGATTTGCATATTAGGGTTTTATTATAGGACATATATATGTATTTTTTGTTTTTTAATCCTCACCTGAGGATATTTTCCCCACTGATTTTTCAGAATGAAAGGGATGGGGGAAGGGAGAGAGAGGCGAGAGAAAAAAAGAGAGAGAGAGAGGGAGAGACAAACATACGACCCAACTAAGGATCAAACTTGAACCCTTTTGGTGTACCCCACAATGCTAGAGTCTAACCAATGGAGCCACCTGCAAGGTTCATTAGCAGCTTTTTGCATATCCTTCCACAGGTGGTCTACGCTTATGTAAGCATATATCTATTGTAGAAGGAGTTATATTAAAACAAAAGCTTTTTGAAAGAAATCAAATTTGATGATCCATCATGTTAAAAGAAAAAAAAGTGTTTTACCACCTCCTTTGCTTGTAAATGACTAGCAAAAAAATGATTTCCAACTAAAAAGAGAACAATTCCATGCCTGATATACATGGGGGAAAAGTCCCTTCCCATCCCTTATACTTTATGACAACCCAAGTGGCAGCTGGTAGAAATGCTGTCCAGCCTTAAGACATTATTTATGGAAATAGAAGAGGAGCCAGCGGAATGGAACGAGAGACGTCAGGGTGGGGACCAGGCAGAGGATGCTAAGAAACAACGCACATGCCACAGGATGAAAGACGTCTACTTACATCTTATCTAAATACGTGTTCACATCTTCATCTTTTTCGTAATCCTTGCACAGCTGGGCAACCAGAGCCCCGTAGGTTAGGACAAAGAGGTCTTTGTTCTGGAGGAAAACGGGTAGTTTCGCGTTAAAATAGGCAGTGACAAATAATATACTGCTCCAGCTTTTCGCTGGACTTCCTGATAATCTGTTCACTTTTCCACCCTCCCTTATGCTCATATTTGCATACATTGCTCAGGGCGGTGAGGAGAGGAGGAGCTATGAAATAAAATCAATTTCTTTTTTAAAAAAATATATTTTATTGATTTTTTACAGAGAGGAAGGGAGAGAGATAGAAAGTCAGAAACATCGATGAGAGAGACATTGATCAGCCACCTCCTGCATGCCCCACAGTGGGGATGTGCCCACAAGCAAGGTACATGCCCCCAACCGGAATCGAACCTGGGACCTTTCAGTCCACAAGCCGACGCTCTATCCACTGAGCCAAACCGGTCTCAGCTAAAATCAATTTCTTAACATAAGAAATCTCTCTCTGCATTTGTTTGTATTGGATAACTTGCAATGTTATTTTCATGGAGAATGTTTCTGAGGAAGCACTAACTGCCGGTATAAATGCCTGTTGTTCTAGAATGGCCTTTGGTAGGTGTTGTCCATGTTTTCGGTGGGAGGAATAACTGGATGAGACTTCTGTGAGGCTGCAGACTCCCTAATGGGGCCAGACCTGCCAGGAAGAGGATCAGGAAGAATCCAACTGCACAGGAAATTTATGGCTTTGTTCTTTATACGGAGAAGAAAAAGAGAGAGAACTTGTACTTTCCTTATAGACCTCCAAAATATGCCTTATATTCAGAGTGAATTAAAAATTAAAACTGAGCCGAAACCGGTTTGGCTCAGTGGATAATATGTTGGCCTGCGGACCGAAAGGTGCCAGGTTCGGTTCCAGTCAAGGGGCTGTACCTTGGTTGTGGGCACATCTTCAGTGGGGGGAGGGGCGTGCAGGAGGCAGCTGATCGATGTCTCTCTCTCATTGATGCTTCTAGCTCTCTATCCCTCTCCCTTCCTCTCTGTGAAAAATCAATAAAATATATTTTAAAAAATTAAACTGAAACTGCAGATAATTTAGGTTTGGTTTCGCACAGATAGGTTGAAAATTCAGGAAACAGCATAAAGCACAATCAATCCATTTTAGAAAGTCTCTGTTTTGCGGCACCATGAATACTATGGAAGAATGGAAAGGGGACATTAGAGATCATTTACCCCGGTGCTCTCAGTCCTAGAGGAGGGAGTGGGGCCTCAGAAGGAAGGAGTGATTTGCCCAACTAGCCAGCAGCTGGCAGAGCCGGGATAAAGCCTGGGGCTGGAGACCCCCCTTCCACACACAGCCATTATCGCGAGGTGCACCAAAGAGGCATGTTTCCAGTGGAGGTGGGTGGAAGGCAGAGGCACTAGGGATTACTGCTGAAAATAATCTCATCTTGTGCATAATCATGTATTTTCATGAAAAGTCAAACGTGGATTCCAGGTTAGAAGAGATGTCCTTACCTCACTGCAGGGTAAAATAAGGCCTGATGATATGTATTTAATTTCTTCTTTTAATCATGGACAGAAATGTCTCAACAAACCAATAAAAGTGTTTATTCAGCAAAGGGGATTCTATAAAGTATTACATAATTTTGACCCAAATACTTCCAAAATTGGCCCAGTACCACCAGTGTCTACTCCCTTATGTACTGGTTTATATCATGACAATGTTTTTAGTCAGGTAGAATATTTATTATCACTAAGTAATTTTAAGTGGATAGAATCTAAATATTATACAGCACATATGGACATAATTTATGTTGAAGGATATAAGTATAAGTGTCATAAATACATATAGAAATACGTTATATACATTAAGGACACTAATATATATAATTCAGGTATAAGAAAATAATAAATACATGAATGTTTTTAAAAGGAAAGAAAAGATGTAAAGCAAGAGATGTGAATAAAAATATTGTTAAACAAATCATGGAAGGGTCATCATGTACTCAATCTGAATTTTGTTCTTATTTAAAATTTTCAAGAACCTAATCATGAGTCACAAGAAATGCCTATATTAGCGCTTTTCTGCTTAGAATATAGGGAACCATAGCAGAAAATAAATTATTGCCATGTGCCAATATTACAACATTGAAAGAAATGGAGGAAAACAAATGACTGGATATAGAGTTCAAAACCATGGTTATAAGGTTTTTCAAGAATATGCTAGAAAAGATGGATAAATTTAGTGAGACCCAAGAGGAGATGAAAAAGGACCAACTAGAGATTAAACATACACTGACTGAAATAAAAAATATTATACAGAGACCTAATAGCAGACTAGAGGAAGACAAGAATCAAGTCTAAGATTTGAAATACAAAGAAGCAGAAAACACTCCACTGGAAAAGCAAAAAAGAAAAAAGAATAAAAAAATGTGAAGATAGTGTAAGAAGTCTCTGGGACAACTTCAAGTATACCAACATCAGAATTATGGAGGAAGAGAGAGAGCAAGATACTGAAAACCTATTTGAAGTAATATGACTGAAAACTTCCCTCACCTGGTGAAAGAAATAGACTTACAAGTCCAGGAAGTAAACAGAACCCCAAATAAAAGGAATCCAAAGAGGACCACACCAAGACACACCATAATTAAAATACCAAGAGCAAAAGACAATGAGAGAATATTAAAAGCAGCAAGAGAAAAACAGTTAATTAACTACATGGGAGCACCCATTTGAATGTTGGCTGATTTCTCAACTGAATCTATCCAAAAGGGAGTGGCTAGAAATATTCAAAGTGATGAAAAGCAAGAACTTGCAACCAAGATTACTCTACCCAGCGAAGCTATGATTCATAATTAAGGGCAGATAATGGCTTCACAGATAAGAAAAAAGCTAAAAGAGTTCAACACCAAACCAGTATTATATGAAATGCTGAAAGGTACTCTTTAAGAAGAGGAAGAAGAAGAAAAAGGTAAAGATAAAAATTATGAACAATAAATACATTATTAACAAGTGAATCTAAAAATCAAGTGTATTAAAAATCTGATGAACAGAATAAACTGGTGAATATAATAGAATCAGGGGCATAGAAAGGGAGTGAACTGACAATTCTCAGGAGGAAAGGGGTGAGGCGGGTGCAAGGAGAGACTGGACAAAAATCATACACCTATGGATGAGATAATCGAGGAGGGTAGGTAAGGGTAAAGGGAAGGATGAGAGCCAGGTGGAGGGGACCGATGAGGGGAAAAAGAGGAACAATTGTATAATCTGAACAATAAAGATTTATTAAATAAAAATAAAATAATTATCTATTTAAAAAAAGAGAAATTGAAAAGGAGATAAAAGTATACCCTTACCTACATACTATATCCTCAGCATTGAGTCCATTTATGAAGAGAAGCTGAAATAATGGCATTTCCTTTTTCTTTTCTAACTCTTTCTCTCTGTCTCTCCCTCTCTCATTATGATGGGTGGTACAAACTATATCTTATGTCCATCTGTGTTTTTAATTCAATACCCATAAAGGCCAGTTTTCTCCATTCTGCTTCATGGCCAAAGGCTGAATTTTAAACTACATAACCAGTTGAGTCTCAAATCCATACAACTTATCACAAAGAAGGCCAATATAACTTCATCAATTTTAAAAACAATCATTTTTCACATCTGCAAAATATAACATCATTCACTACTTCAGGAGGTTTGGGCGAGATCAGGATAAATATGAGTTTCTATCAAATGATGTAGGTATGAATGATGTACAATGTTTTGTAGCGATTGAGAGCCCCAATAAAAATAAATCAGGATCCTGCAATGCCAGAGGGGGCATCTGTAGACATTTCAAACTGGGCTGTGCCTGTGTTAGTCATACCATTTTAAGTACCCATGCATGAAATTACTTAATTTTAAGCAATGCCCATCAGTCTCTTGAAATAAATAACAGAGCTTTAAACATAACGATGAGCTTTCACATATATAACCTGTGAATGCCTAAAACTATAAGAGAGAATTAAGGAAAAATATCTAAATCTAATTTGCCAAAAATAGAGTTTTAAAAACAACTCTCAACTGAGAACGTGTAGAAAATATAAAAACACATACCAAAGGACAACAATAACCCCTGACATCTAAGATTAGGGAATCTATGTTGAAAAGCAATCTTTTAATACTGAATGTTTTCATCCTCTCGTCCCTATTTAATTCAATATATAATCAACTATTTCCTATGCATTTCATTTCCTTCCTCCTGAAGTACAAAATATAACAAATTATAAGTATGAAATACAAAAAAAAAATTGCTTAATCTTTTTACATTTTCAGTCAGAGACGAGAAAAATTTGACACTTTTGTAGATCTCACCCGTCAGAAAAGAACACCCTGGAATATATAAGAATTGATTATCCTGTTACTGTAGGTAAAAGATTGTTGTAATTATTCCTGGAGGTGTCATTTACGGTTCACTCCTCTAAACACCTCTTACTCCACTGAAAAACTCTGCTTTTATCATCGCCTTTCAAAACCAATCAGAAGTCACTTAAAACATTTTCTCTGAGCTAGAATCAAACATCTTTGAGAAAACAAAAGATCTTACTATTTTGTGGTACTCTGGTTTTCTGGGTGCAGGGCGAGACATAGCGCTGGACTGGACGGATGAAGAATGGGATCTTCGGTTTCTTCCCCTCGGCTTTGTTTTGGGGTTCCAAGTCCCCCCTGGCTTTGAGTCACAAGTGCCCCTGCGTTTGCTCCTGGCTGCACTGAAGAGGACAATCAGGAACCGGACTTAGCTGTAGCCCTGTAGCCGCCTACTCCCCCGGCCATCAAATCAGTGCCTCTCTTTCCACTGGGGAGGGTGAGCTGTGATCTAGAGGCCTGAAAGCTGAGAGGAGGAAGTCAGACCAGAAGCACCATCTCCTGAAAATTCTCCGGCCCCAGGGAGCAGCAGAGTGGTGTTTTGCTCTCCTGCCAGGGCCATTGTTTTAAAATCACAAACAGAAACCCTCCCCATCCAAGATAGAGCTGAATGTTAGCTCTGTTCAGTCTGAATATTGATTGTTGTGTGAACCTAAGACAGGATCAGCAATCTACGGGCACTACCTTCTGGGTTCAGACCTCATCAACATTGCCCCCCAAAGAATGGGTAGCACAGACCCCATCTTGTGTGATTAGAAAATTTAATTATATCTAATAAATTTTTACCCACAACTAGCCATTTGAAGGGAGATAGGATTTTGGGTGCTGGCATTTTCCTATAAAACTGTTGCTCAGAATGGGTGTTCTACCCCTGAATAATGAATGACGATCCTGGCAGAGAGAACAGGCCCTGAGCTTTCTTTTGAGAGTCCCCGAGATGTTGGCTATTGAAAGCTCGCTTTATTTATGCGCCGGCATAGTTAAAGTTGAAACAAGAATCCCTCTCATCTTGGCAGCTGCAGGGTGTGGAGGATCAAACGTTTCCAGAAATAAAAGCATGCAACTCAGTTTAAGGAAGCAGCCTCTTACTTCATCCAGCTGCAGTCAATTAGGCCTCTGCGTTCCGGAAAATTCTTGCTATAAAGCGACAGACTACTGGCGGCTTTGAAGGCGAGCGTGGCAGAGTTGAAAGGGCCTAGGAGGGTTTGGGAGGCTGAGGCTAACCTGGCTCTGAGACTCGGGCGGGCCGGTTTATTGCTCTGTGGCTCAGTTTCCACATCTGTGACTGGCAGTCGCAATGCCCACCTCACAGAGTAATGGTGAGTGTCGGAGAGATCATGTACACTGTAATGCGCATTACAAAGCACTATATAAACAGTCATTACTGAAGAGTATTATTCTTGAAGCTGAATATATTGAATGGGATTCTACTGTTAACGAAAAATTGGAATAACCAAACCACGCTCGGAGAGTTTGGAGTTACATTTAACACACGCGGGTCCAAAGGAAAATGTTTCTCAAATTCTGGGCCCCAACATGCAGAAATTTTCCCTGTTTATATGCTTTTACCTTCTTTGTCTCCCAAATATGGGATGTTTCCCGCCCCTCTGCAAGTTCTTAAAGGGCCCCTATGGGCTGAGACCTTGAGACCTCAACCAAAGGCCTGGCCTGGTGCCAGCACTGATAATTTTGTCCGGCAAAGGTTTAATGGCCTCTCGGAAGGGAGAATAGTCTCATTTTCCTTATTATTTAAGCAAGCAAACATTTACAGAAGCCAATAGCAAGGTTGAAATTCCAAACAGCAGTTTTTCTATAAGATGGATGCTTCACTACAATATTTAAGGTATTTCCGGGAATGCCTTTGTTCTAGGACCCCCATTCTCAGGAAAATCCGTTTTTGCTGGGTCGTGGAGGGGGCATTTCAGTAGCAGTTTAATAGCACCTTTATTGATAGAAATTTTACAGTTTACAACATGGTTTTAATTGTCTTGATCTCGGTGCAAATAACACTGGGTGTCGGACTGGCGGGGTGGGGTCAGACCAAACGTGGGTTCAGCAACTTTGGTCCTTGGGTTTTCTAGAAAAAGAAGTAGCCCGGGGTACACAAGGCTCTCTTAGATATTCATTTAAATAGAAGAACGGCCAACACCAGTGGATAGAGTGTCGGCCTGCGGACTGAAAGGTCCCGGGTTCCATCCGGTCAAGGGCATGTATCTTGGTTGCAGGCACATCCCCAGGAGGGGGTGTGGAGGAGGCGGCTGATCAATTTCTCTCTCTCATTGATGTTTCTAACTCTCTATCCTTCTCCTTTCCTCTCTGTAAAAAATCAGTAAAATGTATTTTAAAAAATAAAATAAATAGAAGAATGCAGGGAGATTGTTTCCAACATGTACATGGTCTATAATGACTGTCCTGGCAGCAAACTAGAAACAAGAGTCATTTCAAAGAGATTTATACATTCCTCCTCCTTTATTAAGAGTTCTTTCAGTGTCCTCCGCTTGAATTTGGAAATAAGATGCATTCTTCAGGCTCATCATAGCTGCACTGCAGTGTCCATCAACCCAAGTACATGGTGAACGGGGCAGCTATGCTGTCGTGTGGGAGGTACATGGTCAGCTGAGTAGAGAAGCTAAAAGAAAATCTGCTAACCCGTCCGCCGTGTAATCAGCCTCTGAGATCACCCACAAACTCTCAGACAAGGCGAAGCCCCGTCCAGCTCTCGAAGCAGCAGGAATGGCATTAGACCAGTGAAGTCAGAGCAAACCTGGGCTCAGCAGCATCCGTACTGGGGTCCTGAGGTTGAAAAAATTATAGGAAATAATTCGAAGCCCCAACTCACTTTGAAGGAGAGCATTTAGCCGAAACCGGTTTGGCTCAGTGGATGGAGCATCAGCCCGTGGACTGAGGGGTCCCAGGTTCGATTCTGGTCAAGGGCATGTGCCTTGGATTCGGGCACATCCCCAGTTGGGGGGTGTAGAAGGCAGCTGATCGATGTTTCTCTCTTATCAATGTTTCTGGCTCTCTATCTCCCTTCCTCTCTGTAAAAAATCAATAACATATATTTAAAAAAGAAAAAAGAAAGAGAGCATTTACTGGGTAAATGACAGGAGTAGAAAAAGTAATTCCGAGAGGAAATGGGCTTAGGAAACAAGTTATAGAGGTAAAAGCCCGGGAGCTTGGGAGTGAGGAAGCTGATGGTAAGTGCCTGGGGCAGGGAGGGAGGACGGGAGAGGAGGAAGGAGAAGAGAAAGGCATGGGCTGCTCCTAAGAGGGAGAGGCGCTGGGTCCTTTGTCCTGAGGGCTTAGAGGGTGGAGATCTTAGGGGAGGCCCCAGAGGGAGATCTCTCTTTTTTTTAAAACATATTTTATTGATTTTCCACAGAGAGGAAGGGAGAAGGATAGAGTTAGAAACATCAATGGGAGAGAAACATCAATCAGCTGTCTCCTGCACACCTCCTTCTGGGGATGTACCAAGGTACATGTCCTTGACGAATCAAACCTGGGACCTTTCAGTCCACAGGCCGACGCTCTACCTACTGAGCCAAACCGGTTTCAGCTGGGGAGATCTCAGCAGCTTTCTGGGTGTGTCCTTTCTGGGTTGTGGTCTCCACTGATGGCTGGCTGGCAACAGGGCAGGGATTCCGTGCAGCAGGTCCTGACATCAGCCGTGGCTGCTTTTATTGCTTATCTGGGCCTGGAGCTGAAATACCGCTAGGATCTAGATCAGCGGTTCTTAACCTGTGGGTCGAGACCCCTTTGGGGGTCGAACGACCCTTTCACAGGGGTCGCCTAAGACCATCGGAAAATGCAGATATTTACATCACGATGCATAACAGTAGCAACATTTCATGGTTGGGGGTCACCACCACATGAGGAACTGTATGCAAGGGTCGCGGCCTCAGGAAGGTTGAGAACCACTGATCTAGATGTTATCTCCAGGGGGGAAAGGTCAGGATGTCCAATCACCCTGGGGCTTAGCTCCTACCCTACAGTTGTCCTTTGCAGCCGAGGCTTTTCCACCCTGATGACCGTCTGTACCTGGTCCATGGTTCTTGCTCTGCTCACGTCTGTCCAACTGCCTTCAACACAGCTCCCATTCATCTTTCCAGGAGCTTATGATTTTTCAGGCTTTAGGTGCGGCCTAGTTTTAGAGATATTGCTTGTAAGTAGCATGAATATTTTTAGGTCACTCTACAGGTAAGTTTATTCCAGCTCTGGTGTGGCGATTAACAACATTATCCAGACCACCTGGGTCCTATCCTGGTTCTGCTATTCATCTCTGTGTGACCCAATTTCCTTAATCTCTCTATGCAGTACCTTAACTTTCTCATTGGTGAAAGCACTGAGGATAATACTGTACTTCATTATAGGGCGATTGTGGAGGTAAATAAGATGAAGTTCTGAGAACAGTGCCTGCCATAGAGTAGGCAATCAGTAATTAATTGCCAGCTATTTAATTTTTTGTGTGTGAAAATTGATGTTTGGTCTCATTTCTACCATTATTTTGTGTTTTCTTTTTACCATCCTTTTATCTTTATCTATTTTCCTATCAATATTCTCTTTTTTTCCTGTTTTTTAATGCCCTATACACTGTATTTGTTTTATATATATTTATTAATTTCAGAGAGGAAGGGGGAGGTAGAGAGAGAAATCAAACATCAATGATGAGAATCATTGATTGGCTGCCTCCTGCACGTTTCCCCCACCCCCGCCCTGGGGATTGAGCCTGCAACCCTGGCATGTGCTCTTGACCAGAATCAAACCTGGGACCCCTCAGTCCTCAGGCCAATGCTCTTATCCACTGAGCCAAACCGGCTAGGGCTACACTGTATTTCTATTATTTAATAATTCTACTTAAAATTTTACTGCTGTATTGAGATATAATTGATATGCAATTTGATGAGTTTTGACCTATGTATACAACCGTGAAGCCATCAAATCAATCAATATCATTGACATTTCCATCTATCTGTTTTAGTTGTGTTATCTTAGACTCATTGACTATTTAGCCTCCGTTAATTACAGGGTCACACTAATAGGCAAAGTGATTTACATCTCCTGTACGATCCAGAGCCATATTCTGAGGTACCATCTTATCTGTCGTACAAGCCAGCTGATTGATGTTTCTCTCTCATCAATGTTTTTAACTCTGTATCCTTCTCCTTTCTGTAAAAAATCAATAAAATATATATTTTTAAAAGAATATCTCTTCATTATCCACATTTCTTCTTTATAGATATGTAATTTATTAATATTCAAATATTACATTTCCATAGAACAAAACATATATAAATAAATTTACAACTTAATTTATAAAGCAACACATTATTATTATATTAGATTCTGTCAATCTATATAAAAATCAATAGATTTTTTATACAAAGTTAGAATGCTTTTGTTGTGATTCAGCTTTAAGGGTACCCAAACCTTGTATTTCTCTTTTGGGGAAAGTTTTTGGAATCTTCTGGCAGAACTCCTGGGTTAGGGACATTCCAGACGGTCGTGAATTGGAGATCACTTTAGCTTTTTTACGATTTCCATCGTTTTTTTGCGCCCGATCCTGAACTGGTGGGAAAGTAAGAAGGTCCTCTGTGGCGCTTTCTCTGCGCTATTTGCTGGTGCCCAGCATTCTGAGTCAGCGCATGGAGGGAGGGCAGCTGTTTGCTTTGGGAGCGAGCTGTCCTCTCTTCAGTGGGAACATACACTAAAGAAGTTATTCTTGCTGAGACCAGTTTGGCTCAGTGGATAGAGCATCGGCCTGCAGACTGAAAGGTCCCTGGTTCGATTTCGGTCAGGGGCATGTGCCTTGGTTGCGGGCACATCCCCAGTGCAGGAGGCGGCTGATCAATGTCTCTCTCTCTCATCAATGTTTCTGGCTTTCTATCCCTCTCCCTTCCTCTCTGTAAAAAAATCAATAAAATATATTTTTAAAAAAGGATCATTTTATTTCTTCTTCTTTTTTAAAAAAATATATTTTATTGATTTTTTTTACAGAGAGAAAGGGAGAGGGATAGAGAGTTAGAAACATCGATGAGAGAGAGGCATCAATCAGCTGCCTCCTGCACGTCCCCTACTGGGGATGTGCCCGCAACCAAGATTCATGCCCTTGACCAGAATCGAACCTGGGACCTTTCAGTCTGCAGGCCGATGCTCTATCCACTGAGCCAAATCGGTCTCGGCTATTTCTTCTTTATAGATATGTAATTTTATTAATATCCAACTATTACATTTCCATAGAACAAAACATGTTTCTGGCTTTCTATCCCTCTCCCTTCCTCTCTGTAAAAAATCAATAAAATATATTAAAAAAAAAAAAAAAGAAGGTGGTCTTTCTCTCCTGCCAGGTGAAACCTCTTTCCACCCCCCCTCCAGGCCCCCCCAGCTGTGACCTGAATGCAGCGCCTTTATGAGGCCGGGCCTCCCGCCTAGGCGCACCAGGAAAGATGCGAGGATCCTTTCAACATCAAGTGACACAACCAGTTGCACCAGCGAGACCCCATAAAACGGCCGTGGCTCGGGGCGGGCGACGATCACACAGGGCTCCGGGCTGACCCGTGGAGGAGCGTCCCCATGCCGGGCCCGGGCCTCGGCCGCCTGCTGTCCTCCCTGCAGCGCTCCGGCACCTGCATCAGCGCGGCCATTGCGGCCCTGACGCTGTGCGGGCAGCAGCTCTTCTCCTCCGCCGCCTTCCGATGCCCGTGCCAGGCCGGCAGCAACTTCTACTACGGCGCCGCGTTCCTCGTCCTCCCGGCCCTGGTCCTGCTGGCCGCCGGCTTCGCCCTGCGGCGCGGGACCTGGACCCTGGGCAGCGCCCTGTGCGGCGGCGGCTGCGCCCCGCTGCCCCGGGGCGGGAGGATGCGGGCGGGCGTCCTGGAGCGCAGGCTGGCCTGCCTGCGGCTCTGCGGCATCTCCGGCCGCGCCCTCGTGGCCCCGCTGACCTGGCTGGTGGCCACGCTGATGACCGGCACCCACTACGAGTGCGCAGCCAGCGAGTTCGCCGCGGTGGACCCTCACCCGCTGTTCGACAACATGAGCGCCGACGAAAGGGGTGAGGTCTTGGCCGGGTTTCCCTGCGGCACATCGGCCGCCCCTGACATGATGCAGGTGAGGGACCACGTGGCTCTTCAGCACCGGTACCAGTCTCAAGTGAGTGCTTGGTTTTATGTTATTTTATTGTTTTCCTTTTCGGCTATCCTCTCCTCTATGTTTTTTGTTTTTTTTTAATATATTTTATCGATTTTTTTTACAGAGAGGAAGGAAGAGAGATAGAAAGTCAGAAACATCGATGAGAGAGAGACATCGATCGGTCGCCTCCTGCACACCCCACATTTTGCCAAAACCGGTTTGGCTCAGTGGATAGAGCATCGGCCTGTGGACTGATGGGTCCCAGGTTCGACTCCGGTTCCAGTAGGGGGTGTGCAGGAGGCAGCTGATTGATGTTTCTAACTCACTCTGTCTCTCTCTCTCTTCCTCTCTGTAAAAAATCAATTAAAAAAATATAAATGTCATATTTTACCATATTTCTTGGATTGTCCTTTTGTCTTAGGCTTAAAGACCGCAGAAAGACCGAATGTGTCTTAAATGACTCACAACCAAGCACTGTGCCCCGCTCATGTGGAGGTCAAGCTGGGGCTCAGTAAATGACAGCTGGGGACTTAATGGGCACGGAGATGGCCTCTGCCCCGCCAGGCTGGCCTCCATTAAGTTTAATTGTGATGAGTACGTTGTAGGCTTTGACCTCCACGGAGGGTAGCTATGTTAGCGTTCACACTGTAGTCCCAGGCCTGGGGGTGAATAGCCAGCTGTGGAAGAGACCGTCACCTTCCAGACCATAGCTGCCTGCTGCTGGCTTCCTCAAACGCGTGAAACTTGTGTCTCTCACTTCATGTAATAACTGCTGAATATTGAAAAGAAGAAGAATTAAAGGAGTGTGGGTGGGGGAGCGGGGGAGGAGGATTGTAAGAGTAGAAAACAGCCATTCACATCAATCTTTAATGGTGGAAACTGGATAGTCACAAATCAAATCTAGTTCATTTTCCTTTCAAAGTATATTTCAAAAACAAGGCGTAAAACTAGCCAGCAAATGACTATTTGAAGGGAGAAGAAAAGAAAAATAATACTGTATTTTCCAGCGTATAAGACGACTGGGTGTATAAGACAATCCCAAACTTTTCCATTTAAAATATAGAGTTTGGGATATAACCGCCTTATAAGATGACATCCGGCGTATAAGACGACCCCGACTTTTGAGAAGATTTTCCTGGGTTAAAAGGTCGTCTTATACGCCAGAAAATACGGGTAAGTTGTTATACATTTAGAAACATAAGTCTGCTCACTGACTTTCTTCTTTGGTCATAAAAAAAATAAAAGGAAAGAGCAACTCAGGAAGGAATATTAATGAACACATGTTGGCACACCATTGAAGACGCCTTAAGAGGCTACCATTATTATCTATGGTCTCATTTGCATCACCATCATTATCAAATACTTACTAAGCCCCCAGAGAATGCATGGGCCTGTACCTATGGTTGAAAAGTATGGTTGAGCCGAGACTGGTTTGGCTCAGTGGGTAGAGCATCGGCCTGCAGACTGAAAGGTCCCAGGTTCGATTCCGGTCAGGGGCATGTACCTTGCTTGCGGGCACATCTCCAGTGTGGGGTGTGCAGGAGGCGGCTGATCCATGTCTCTCTCTCACCGATGTTTCTGACTTTCTATCCTTCTTCCTTCCTCTCTGTGAAAAATCAATAAAATATATTTAAAAAAATATGGTTGAGCTAGAAACAAAGAACATACTTTACGTATCTTTATGCGAGGTAGTTAGCGGGTTATAGCGTCTGCTACTACTTCAAGGACAACACTTAGAATTCTTTCAAAACCCTTGTTAATCCCAAAACCGAGTTGACCCATATCCGTATCATATGATCGTCACCTCATTAGTGTGTTAAACAACTAGAAAAACCAATACCTGGTCCACAGTCTGGTCCTGTTTTGTGGGAATCCCTCCTACCGTGGCTATTTCTGGAACAGTCGAAGCATTGATGCTTTCTGGTTTTTTTTTTGTTTTGTTTTTTTTAAATAATGACCTGAAGATGCTGGGCTGGATTTTGATCACCTTGGCAACCATCGTCACCCTGGTGTCCGGCTGCCTGATGCGGTGCTGCTCGCCGCTCACCCCGCTGCAGCACCGCTACTGGGCCCGCCACCTCCGCGCCCAGGAGGAGCTGTTCGAGCAGGCGGCCGAGCAGCACGCCCGCGTCCTCACCGGGCAGCGCCTGAGCAAACTCTTCGGCTTCGTCCCCGGGAGTGAGGATGTCACGCACATCCGCATCCCTTCGTGTCAGGACTGGAGGGAGATTTCGGCGCCCAGTCTCCTCTGCGTGGGGGACGACCTGCAACGTCACTACAGCTTCCTGGGAGGCCCGGTGCGTGAGGCCCGCGAGGAAGGCATCGAGCTCAAACCTCGATGACAGCGCCTCTCCCAACGCAGGTGACTCGACGCAGACCCCATTCTCAGGATGATGGCATTTCCGTGTAATTCCTTTATTTTTTACTCTCTCTTCCAGTATGTGTTGGCAGAAGTACACGCAAAACCCCGTTTCCCAAACCAAACGGTCATTGTGCCAATGTCTCTTTCTGAAAGGTCATTGGTGGCCTGGTGATGCCTCGATTTGTCTTAATAAAACGCAATGGAATTCGGAGTTATGTCACCATTTGGATCTCAGTTCGGCGGTTTAATGGCTGGGCAGAAATTACTATGTGTAGTGACATTTCATGGTCTGTGCACAGTCGCTACCTCCCAGAGCTGTTGTAAGGATTAAACAGGGTGACAGAAGCAACGTGCACAGCTCAGGGGCTGTCCTAAGTAAGTTCTCACAAATGTCACCTTCTCCCTCCTCTTGGCATTTCCTGTCTTGTTTCTCTATTTTTCTTGTCTCTATTTTCTTTTCTTTCCTTCCTTCCTTCCTTCCTCCCTCCCTTCCTTCCTTCCTTCCTTCCTTCCTTCCTTCCCTTCCTTCCTTCCTTCCTTCCTTCCTTCCTTCCTTCCTTCCTTCCTTCCTTCCTTTCTTTCTTTCTTTTTCTTCCTTTCTCTCTCTCTTTCCTTCTTTCTTTCTTCTTTCTTTCTTTCTTTCTTTCTTTCTTTCTTTCTTTCTTTTTGTTCTTTCTATCTCTACATGCAGAAACTTTTCACTACTTCTGCCTCTACGCGTACATATCTTACCTTCTGGAAACAAAGATGAAAAGTCCGTTCATGGTGACAGGTAAGCCCATTGATGAAGCTCATCCTGCCATAACCAGGGGAAGACGATGCTTTATTGTATCATCATCAGCATCATAAATACTATCGGTAGCACCTCTGTACAGGGAACATTTTTATAGCTCTGACAAATAAAGCTGTGCTTTTTCATTAGTTGCAACTTTGCATTCAGAATCCACTTGAGAAAGCAAGACGTAGCCTATACAGTGGTACCTCGAGATACGAGTGCCCTAACATACGAGATTTTTGAGATACGAGCCATTGAGCGAGCGATTTTTGCTTTGAAATATGAACAACATTTGAGATAGGAGTCATCGCGCGGATGGGCCGGCTGCACACGACCCACCAGTTTACCCTGACTCAAGCGTCTCATGGTTTCCCACGCCTCAAGGTTACGGAACGAATTAAACTTGCATCTCGAGGTACCGCTGTATTTGCATTTTCATTATCTACAACTCCAAAAGGGAGACCTCCCACACTTTCCTGTGTGACTTTGCCTGTCCAACATTTGACAGCTTGCTAACTTACCTTGCTTATTTCTGATCTATCCAGCGTCTTGTGCCTGAGTTTTGCCACATTCACGTGGGCAACTGGGTCATTGGCCAAAACCAGCAAAATGAGGGCTTTTATTTTTTTAAACCCAAACAATGACTGCTCACTGGGCAATGGACCAAATGCCAGTGGTGAAGCCGGTGTTCAAGATTCAGAGAAGTCAAACAGTTTGCCCCAGGTCACACACTTATCAGTGACCTTTGGACCAGAACCCAGGAGCCTGGTACCTGACCATGAACCCCACAGAAGTGCCTTAACAGAAGGCAGATTTTAAAGCTTGCAGGGTCGTGTGGGTGTAATGATTCAATGACTAACTGAAATCCTGAGTTCCAACAAGAGGCCGTATCACATCCGAGTCCCTCTTTTTCCACTTCCACGGCCCCTGCATGTACAAGGGCTCACTTCCAGGCACTATGCCTCTTAGCGAAGTGACGTCTCCATGCTCCGTGAGGCATAGCTTTGCATCCGAGCCACTCAGCAGCAGTAGCACCGATTCTATTAGCACAGACCGCACACTGGACCGGAAAGCTCAGGCCTTTTTCTCGTGCGGGGAGTGGCCAAACACTATACTCCATCCGTTTGCAATAGGCCATAGTTTAAAGGGTCAAAATGAATGTCAGGGAATCATACCCTCTCATCATTCAGATCAGTGGTTCTCAACCTGTCGGTCGAGACCCATTTGGGGGTCGAATGACCCTTTGACAGGGGTCGCCTAAGACCATCGGAAAACACAGATATTTACATTACGATTCATTAACAATAGCAAACTTACAGTTAGGAAGTAGCAACGAAAATAATTTTATGGTTGGGGGTCACCACAACAGGAGGGACAGTATGAAAGGGCCGCGACATTAGGAAGGTTGAGAACCACTGATTTAAATGGTCGTAGAGAATCCATCTCTCTGGGACGTAATTATCCCTGACAAGAGACAATGTGGGAGAGGGTGATGAAACTATTTTGAGCCCGGGACCCCTTCCAAGAGCCATTCTGGGGAAAGCTATTTTGAGAAAATATCCAGAAACACTTTGCACGCGCGTGCGCACGCGCACACACTTGCACACACACACCACGCAGGCTCATACACTTGGGAGTTCGAATACTGTGGTAGGCTGACTAATGGCTTCCCCAAAGGTGTCCATGTTCCAATCCCTGGAACTTGGGGAGGTGACTTTATGATTCATATGGCAAAAGAGACCATGCAGATGTGAAGGTAAGGACCTGGAGACGGGATAGTATCCTGGACCATCCTGGTGGGACCGATGTCATCACGCGTCCTCATAAGAGGGCCACAGGCGGACTCACTGTCAGAGAGAAGGCCAGCAGCCACAGGAGAGGGGTGTGTAGGACTGTGGGTGATGCCTGAGACGTTCACCTCTGGCTGTGAAGATGGAGCGGGTCAGGAGCCAAAATAAGGCAACAGCCTCTCCCCGCAGCCCCCGGAAGGAACTCAGCCCTGCGGACAGCGTTTCTTCGGCTGCTGAGAGCGGGTCGGCCTGTGTCAGAACAGGAAGAGTGTGCACTGTTCTTCCCGGACGCGGAGCTGTATCTGCCTTGTTTTCAGCCACCGCGTGGAGGGTGACTTGTTAGAATGGCAAGAGGACATGAACACGCGTACCAACGCCTTTCAGTTTGTGGACACACGAGCCTGTCATGAATGACACCCTTCGGATTGAGACCTCTTCAAGGTGATTTCTAGGACAAGCATTGGGATTTACATGTGCTGATGCTCCGCTGCAGGCAAAACCGTTGCTCCTGTAAATAAACATGTCTATGATATTATCAAACACACTGCATTCTAATATTTTAAGGTGGTTTAAAGTGCAACCCGGGCATGTGGCCTTGACCGGAATCGAACCTAGGACCCTTCAGTGCAGCACTCTTATTGACCAAACCAATCAGGCTAGGGCTATTATAAACTATTTTATAATGTGGACCTATTTCGTCGGATATGTGAGAAAACAAATGCCAGAGAGGGGGAGGACACTAGCCTGGATCTATGAGGTGCTTTATTTATTGTATATACATTTAATAAATCCAGAGTAATCGGCTTTTTGTTTTCACTTTGGAATCATTCGAATTGGAGAAAACTGCCTACAACATTAGCATCTTTACCCCGGTAATCACTTAATATTTTTTAAAGTATATTTTATTGATTTTTTACAGAGAGGAAGGGAGCGGGATAGAGTTAGAAACATTGATGAGAGAGAGACATTGATCAGCCGCCTCCTGCACGCCCTGTACTGGGGATGTGCCCGCAACCAAGGCCCATGCCCCTGACCGGAATGGAACCTGGGACCCTTCAGTCTGCAGGCTGATGCTCCATCCACTGAGCCAAACCGGTCAGGGCTGGTAATCATTAAATAGATCCCATGAGATCTCTATTTTGTTGGGCTCCAAATCACCCCAGTACTGACTGGCAGATGGAGAAGAGTAAAATAGTGCAGGCAGTTCCGCAGCGCCTGCCGCGGGGCGTGGTGCGTCCTGCTCCTTCGCATCCTTTTCCAGACTCGCCCAGGTGCGCCGGTGTCCCCCTGGCCCAGCGCTCCCAGCCCCTCCCCGAGCTTGGCGAGCCCGGGGCATTGCGACCCGCGGTGCCAGCACCGTCTGCAGCTCCCACACCCGCCGCAGCGGCGGCAGGTCCTCGGCTCAGGGCGCCGCCAGGCTGGCACCCACCGTGCTAGCACCCGCGCGGGCTGCGCCTCGGAGCCGGCAGCCCGCTGGGGTGGCGCGCCTGTCTCCCCAGATTTACAATAAACCCTTCCGGCTGCCGTCCTCCGGGCTCCGAGGTGGGGCGCTGCTGGGACCCCCCCAGCGTGGTCCAGCGCAGTCCTGGCACCGCTCGTCCCGCTCCGCCCACAGGCGCCTGCCCAGAACCTGAGCCCCGTCCCACCACCTCCACCAGCACCGCCCTGGTCAGAGGCATCGGCGCCTTTTGCTTAATTATTACCCCGACCTCCTAATGCAGCGGTTCTCAACCTGTGGGTCGCGACCCCTTTGGGGGTCGAACGACCCTTTCACAGGGGTCGCCTAAGACCATCGGGAAATGCAGATATTGACATCACGATGCATCACAGTAGCAACATTTCATGGTTGGGGGTCACCGCCCCATGAGGAACTGGATGCAAGGGTCGCGGCCTTAGGAAGGTTGAGAACCACTGTCCTAACGGGTCTCACACTTTCAGGCTTTGTCCTGCTTACAGAGATTTGCACTTAGCAGCCCAAGTCATGCAGGCAGACTGCCCCTCTTCCAGCCAAACCCTCCCAGGACCCTATGCAACCTGGAACCCCTCCCCCATCCCCCGACCCCGACCCCCACCCCCACCTCTGCACCAGCCACACAGGCTTCCAAATACCGGTGGGCTCCCCCAGGCTGAGGAGCTCTCTCTGCCTTCATCCCTCGGACCAGAAGCTCTTCAGCCGACAACAAACCCTTAACTTACCGGAACAGAGGCGTCCAGGAAAACAAGCTCCTGCATTTGCAAAGTTACTTCGTGCATCGATTCTCACTATCTTCAGAAGCGTTCCTGCCTCCCCCCCGCATCTCCAAGTTTAAAAGAATGTCCCAGCAACCCTTAATGCAGCGGTTCTCAACCTGTGGGTCGCGACCCCTTTGGGGGTCAAACGACCCTTTCACAGGGGTCGCCTAAGACCATCAGAAAACACCTATTTCCCATGGTCTTAGGAACCAACACACCGCTCCTCGATGTAGCAAAATGTAGCAATGTAGTTTACTGTTGTCATATGAAGACTGTTACCCATGCTACACCACAATTCAAGACAAAATTTCATTTATTTGTAATTAGAAATAAATATGTCACAATATATAATTACATATTGTTTTTGTGATTAATCACTATGCTTTAATGATGTTCCATTTGTAACAATGAAAATACATCCTGCCTATCAGATATTTACATTACAGTTCTTAACAGTAGCAAGATTACAGTTATGAAGTAGCAACGAAAATAATTTTATGGTTGGGGGTCACCACAACGTGAGCAACTGTATTAAAGGGTCGCGGCATTAGGAAGGTTGAGAACCATGGCCTTAATGCTTAAGTACTAAAGGGTATCTGAAGGTTTGTTTTAATGCATTCCTCTGCTATCAGGAAGCTATACTTCCTAAGACGAGATCAGGATGCCTTCCAGGTCATTTTAGAATAATGGAAGAGCCCTGACCGGTTTGGCTCAGTGGGTAGAGCCTCGGCCTGCAGCCTGAAGGGTGGGTCCCAGGTTGGATCCCAGTTAGGGGCATGTAGCTTGGTTAGGGGCACATCCCCAGCAGGGCATGTGCAGGAGGTGGCTGATCGATGTTTCCCTTTCATTGATGTTTGTAACTCTCTACCGCTCTCCCTTCCTCTGTGTAAAAAACCAATATTTTAAAAAAAGGATGATGAAAGAAAGCTTGAGAGCCTCATCGTTAGGGACCTTATTACAAATTGCTGCTTCTCCCACCACACAAGAGAAACCTGCTTTCATACAGAAAACAAAACACATATAGGGGAAAAAAAGTGAAATATAAGAAAGTGTGAAAAAGGTCCTAATGTTGGAGTATTTTCCTGCATTTCCCGCTTTTTTAAAACTTAACCATGTTCCTTTATTATAAACACAGTTATTTAATATTCTCACAAAAGTAACATGTTTAGCCACCTGTTCAGCTTTTTGCCATTATGGCTGTTTGAAAACCTTCTTTATCACTGAAGTGATGAACTTACAGATGACACGTACGCATTCGAAGCTTATTTCCTCGGCTTTATTTTGTCCATTCTCAGCGTCCTGACACTTTCACAACCATTCCCAGCGTACTGTCCCTTGTACAGTGCTGATCACAACTGTCTCTCTCTCATCCATGTTTCTGGCTTTCTATCCCTCTCCCTTCCTCTCTGTGAAAAATCAATAATATATATATATAATTATATATATATATAAATATATATATATTATATATATAAATATATATAATAATATATATATAATATATATATTATTGATTTTTCAATATATATATATATATATATATATATATATATATATATATATATATTTAAAAACAAACAAAACAAACAAACGAAAAAAAACCTGTTACTGACATCTACAGCCTCTTCACCAATTAATCCCCAGGAACACGCCACCACGGACGCCTCCTTTCAGTCCTTGCGCAGCCGCGTCCACTTTGCACACTTAGAGGTGAAGCCTCGGCATCTAGAGGTGAAGCCGGGTCTGCGGAGCTGCCCTCGATGTCCCCCGATTCGTCCGGAGTCGCTCTGCAGGGGCGGGGCCGACCCCCCCGGACCCGCGGGACCCCCAGCGCAGCTCCCTCCTCCTGCCCATTGGGCTCTGCCCGGCTTCTCGCCCAGCTCCCGCGGGACGCCCCGGACCTGGGGGGTAGAAGCGTCGAAGGCACCTGCACCCCACCACCAGCCGGCACTCAACAGTGCGCCCCGGTCTGCCCCACAGCACCGGACCGCCCGACCGCCAACCGAGACACCGGAAGCGACGGGAGGTCGCGAACTCCCTGCCCGAGCCTCCTCCAGCAGCGCCTCCCTCCCTCCCTCCCGCTCCGGAACCGGCGGCAGCCAGCCCTCCAGCCCTGACGCATCGAGCGCCGATGCCGCGCGGAGGAGCTTCCCGGGCTCAGGCCCCCCCGCCCAGCCCAGGACCCGGCCCCTTAGGTGTCTGTGACGAATGCCAGACCCGGAGCCCTCCCCTTCCTTGTCCCGACCAATCCCGAGCGGGCG